>JAZGTJ010001768.1:0-50464 GCA_036877575.1 Botia almorhae
TTTCATAGTTTGAAATCATTAGGAAAGCTATTAAACGATAATTACGGTTGTTTCTTTTTCGAGTTGAAACACAAAGGTACGCTGCAAGATTTACTACTTTTAGCTCTGGGCGCGTATTTACCGGAAAAGAGTTTACCCTACTTCCGGCTTGTTGACGTCACGTTGTGAAATAGGCCTATGTTGAATAGCGGCTGTTTGTAAAAGGTGGCGTCGCATTCACTTCAAACAAAGCTTCCTTTTAAGACCACAAACTCTTCAAGGCAATGAAAGCAAAGCTAATATGAACTCTCAAACATTAAGTTTTATACACGAAGGTTTCTAAACAGCTTATTCTGTATTTCCAACGCCAATCAAAACATCATAAACAATAAACGCGAGCGAAGTTTTAATGAGCCACACATGTTAATAATTTAATTTTCCAGTTGTTAATGGAAAATTCAGTCTGAAATAAAAACCTCGCCAATATTCGTAACGGTATTGTGTTTATAATGTCACAATAACGATAAATGATGTATATGAATTACTATAAAAAACGCGTCACATCACATCGCGTATGTTCACCTCACGCAACTTTATACGGCATATATAGAGCCGTCGTAAAACTGAAAGCAATGCATAATCTGTTGCACAGGACAAGATGTGTGAATAAACTCTATGCGTTAATTTTCTCACCCTCTGGCCATATTCGCAGGTTAATCCACCGACCGGTTTAAAGAAACACGTTTACTTAAACAACACTGACAAACTGGTTTTGAGAAGTGCGTGAACGCTTGCTTTGATGCTGTCAAAAGAAGTCATCAATTGAAGAACGTGACCAATGAGAGCGTAGAACGGTAAACATTCTCGTAGCGGATTGGCTGTTCATCCACAAGGGGCGGGCGTAATAGTTTACCAGCGTAAAAGAGGAGGAGTCAGAGGAAGCTGCGACCCAGGAAGGGTGTGTCCGATTTTGACAGGTTGTAAACTTCATGTTATAAAAATGATATTAAAGCCTCAGAATACTAATATAAATATTTCTGCAAGAAAAATAAAACATCAGACATCATTATATGCATCAGACATAAATACAAACATTGTAAGACAAACTTAATTTTCGTTTATTTAAAAAAACCTAACGTAATTCTACAAAAATTACACAAGCTCACTTCATAGTAACTCACCCATTAATATGGCAACAAGCATTTAGCATCCAACAGCTTTCAAATACAACCTTTAAAAATCTCCATGTGAACTCACTCTTTTCTGCTGTTTTATCTGAAAATCAAATAAATGCATCTAGTATTTGAGTAGTAAGAAGTATTTTACTCACAGCAAAACCTTTCTTGTGAAGTGACACAAAAGACTTGGAGGGGCAAGAAAAGAGCCAGAACCAAAACTACATCTTTAAATAAAGTGTTAATTGTAGAAAGTATCATCACACTGCATCAAATGAAAAGACTGGAAGCGTGAGACCGTTTTCATGCACTTCTTTAATACATCTGTTTTTCATATTCACAACAAATACATTAAGCTCTTTTTCCTCTTATATAATACAGTCTTAAATATTTGTACACAGAAATATTTTCTCAGAATGTCGTCTATCAAAACGTCTTCTCTTAACCTTTATTCTTAAAGTGAAACATTGTAAGCCACTTCGTTGTTTTTATCTCCATGCCTCCTAGCAAACGCACAGGACTGTCTTTGTACAGTTATTTACAGTTGATGAGTCTCCCACACATCTCTATTATATTTGCCACTTAAATGAACTTGCCCTGGGGTTAAAGTGCAGGCAAGGCAACCGGAAGGAATGTGAAATTGGGTTTTGTTTTGCTAAGGACTTGCGGACGGCCTAAAAGCAACAAATCAAGAAGTTTCTGTGACACAAAGTAACAATGAAAACAAAAGGACCAAATGAACGGAAACGGATTTTGAGGATAGCACCTTTAAAACCCATTTTCCTCCATATATTTATACATATATAGATGTATATCTGAAAATTAATAAGTAGGTCCCCAGATATTCCCGAGTTAATAAGAAGCATATTTTTTGAGAAGCAAACTGCCCCCGTAACACTCCCCTAGAAAATAAATACAGCACTCTTAAAATACACCTCTGCCGTCTCTGTACGCAACCCAGGTTAGGTTTGCCAGCGTGAACCGAGAACCGTGTCAGCCCGCAACACACATGGCTCGTTCGGGTCCATTCAAATGTCTCAATGCCACGAACACGTTCAGTGTAGTGGAGACTCACAGAGTATCTCCATAAGGGCAAGTCGAAGTGTGGTGTTGAACCGATTCACAGTCACCATTAATATTCCTTGATCTGTTAAAGTAAATGGAAGGAGAAAGAAAATAAATCCTTCTCAACGACAAGCACGTGTCCTCGCAAGTCAAATTGTGGGCGGAGCCTCAGAGCGGCGCAACAGAGCAATCGTGGCGTCGCGGTTTCAGCGGATAGCAAGGAACGAACATCCGTAGTTTCGTAGTAGAAAAAATAAAGTTTGTGATAACAGATCCACTGACACAGGAATTCAAAACAAAGAGGCCTTTCAAACATTCCACGTGAGGGCATTTCCACCCTCTCCACAGTGAATCTGAGGTGTTAAAGTCACCAAACAAGAGGGTCGTCACAGGAGTCTTTGACCCATGTCAAATAAAAAGGTGGCTTGCTGAGCAGGATCTGAGGAAGTTTGTTTAAAGTCAGAGAGACAAACAACTTGGTTAAAGATCCAAAGGGCCTTGAAGATGGACATGGATAGTGTCGGGATGTTGAATTAAGCGTTGTTGTTTTTTTTGTGCCAAATGGCCCTACCTGCCTTTATAATTAGATGATCATTTTGGAGTCTTTTAACCATGCTGTTACCTCTTAATATGACAAAATATATTAGTCTTTAAAGGCAAATTGCTTATCTGCTATTTTTACAAAGTAGCACAGACACACGGCTTAAAGTCCATTTCAGCAATTACAGAATGAAAGAAAAGTTACGTATATGTGTATATATATATACACACACACCTCTCCAAGAGATTCTGAAACGCCAAACAAACAGTAACAAAACTAAAGCAATTTAAATTAATGTAACTTTGCAGGCCTGCCTGTCTATAACACAAGAAAAACTACACGACAACAACAAAAACAAAGCTATGACCTGTGAAGAAATATACTGGAATGAACACCAGCGATGAAAGAGTGGCCACAAGTTGCAGGTGGATCAAATATGAAAGAAAAAGTGAACTATTAGGACCTCAAAGGAACAGCCTCTTATAACACCAAGCCTGTAGTGAAATGTACAGGAAACTTTGCCCACACCAGACGTCTGCCTCTGCTTTAAACAGCTTTTTTTCTAGAAGCAACTTCAAAGCTAAAAAATATGACTTTTGACAGCTGTAATGGATAACGCCTTTTAGAAACATAACTGCAGCTACTGTAAGGCAGGGAATATTTTACAAGCAAATAAAATGAATGTTGAAAGTTGTGACCCACCCCAGAAATGGGGACGTTCAACTTGGTGGTATTTGTCATTTTTTCCAGAAGAATAAAAATGTATTAGTTCAGGGTTTTTTGTATGACGCATTATTGGTGTTGTGAAATGACAGAACTTTGTCGTAATTCGTTTCATAATCTCCCACTGATATAATTTTACAAAACAAAAGATACGACCCAGGAGAAGAAAATCAACAAAGAAATTTGCATTATAAGGAACTCCAGCCATAGGCAACATTATATGTAACAAACTCACTTTAAATATTCAAGGAATATTTCTAAATGTCGTTCAAGTTATCTCCTGATATCCAGCACCTCTCCATGACTGACTGTGACTTCACATCCTCCTCTTATTCCATCCAATGAGAAACGACAGGAAATGCCAATTTTTCCATCATGACACGCCTGTTTTCTGATTGGCCAGCACAGTGTGTTATCCCCTCCGGGGGCGGAGCAAACGCAGGGCATACACTGCCAATGTCAACAAACCGTTCAAAAGCCCCTTTTTAAAAATCATTTTTTCCATCCGCCACAATCCGTCTGGGTTTATTTGCCTCCATTCCAGGGACCGAGTGTTTCTCTCAGGTGTTTTAATTTTGAGATGGCCTATTTAGTGACGTTTGTGTAAAATCAGCAATGACACCCTGCAGAGATCTTTACATTTTAAAGCGGTTCCATTGAGGCCGTAGCTCTTCGGGTAAAGAGGAAGAAAAACATTCTTTGAAACGAGTCCTTCTCTGTGTTATAAATGAACCCACCGCAGAGCACAAGACGTCTTGAAAAGTGACAGGGGATGGAATTTTGCGACGGGCAGTACTATTTAAACGCTGAAAATTCACCTGAAAGGGGACACAAAGGAGATTCCAGTCAATTTTTTACCACAAATCAACCCAATGTAAGTCAAACAGAAGTGCGATAACATTCGAGGACGTGTGCACGTACCATAGCCACCGGCCTGAATGGGTGTTTTGGGGGAAGCGCAGGCGTACAGGCTGAAATCCTCCGTCTGGAAGCCAGCGCGGTTGAGGGACGGTTCAGAGGCGCTGCGGTGGATCTTGGGCAGAGAGCGAGCCAATAACTCAATAGAGGCCAGAATCTGTTATAAAGCAAAACAGAATTCAAACTATTTCAGCACAAGACTACAATCTTAAAACCCTTAAATTAAAAGAAATACATGATTTTCAAGGTGGACTTTTGTACCAATTTGTGGTTACTTTGAAAATTACATTCAAAATATGTTAAAGTGAATACAGCAGATACATTTCAGCTTAACAGCTCCTGAAATAAATTTGAGTCAGCCAATCATAAAGTGGCATTTTAAAAACACTCTGGCTCCATCTTGTGGTGATGCGCCTTTATATAAATCCACACGCCCTTAACAGATGGCAGTCAAATTGCATTAGCGGTGTACTCTTCTACAGAGAAACAGCAGAAGTCTGACAGCTGCTCAACATTACCTGAGGGAAAAGAGGTCTCTCCTCTCGCTTCTTCTTCAGACAATCTGCCATCAGTCTCTTCATGGCTTTGGGGCAATTGCTGCGGACTTTGCTCAGGTCGGGGGACAGGTAACCTCGGCCAACCATAAAGATAATCTGCATGGGAAACAACATATTTTCCACTTGATTCCCAAATAATTGATTGACTTATGATCTCTTACACAACTTACGCTATGCTAAAGACATAAAAGACATTAGTTACATCAAATTTAGATAAGCAATTCTATGTTTATAGTTAGAAAATGTAAATAAAACACACAACCATCACTCATTACCAGCTTGGTCAACATCTTTTCTCAACATGAGAAAAGATCAATTACTCACCTGATCTCTGTTGTTGATGTTGGAGTACGGCAGAGCTCCGGACATGAGCTCATAAAGCACAATTCCAAACGCATAGACGTCCGACTGGAAACTATACGGGTTTTTATCCTGCAGCCTAATCACCTCTGGAGCCTGGAATACACCAATCAGCAGTTAACAAGAAAGCTCTCATCATTCATTTGTACTTAATGATGACAACTCATGGATCACACGTCGCAAGGTTTGAACCTACAACCTTTCCATTACCAGCTTTAGATCTTTAACCATTAAGCTACATCAACCCAAGTGTCAACGGAATTGCATAGACAATTATGCAGATGAGGGCCGCTGATACTCACCATCCACAAAATAGATCCAGACAGCTGCTCAAACTGGTGTGAGCCACTCCAGCGAGACTTCACTGTAGCCAGACCAAAATCACCGATCTTTACCGTTAGATCCTCGTGCAGGAAGATGTCTGAAAGGTGTGGTTGAGGCTAACATTCAACTTATGCAAATATTCACTCACATTGTTTGGATCTTTGGGCTTGTATCTATTTGATTGCTCAGTTGCTGATTGGTCAGTTATGTGAGCATCTAAATACATTTCACAGCTGATAGAAAGAACATATGCTTTCTAGACAAGACAAGCCGGTGATAAATTAAAGGATACTGTTGCTCTTGAGATCTCTATGGATGATTGATTTAGCGTGCAGATAGCTGGGGATAATAATTCACAATGATTAGATACAGCCTTGGGTACCGGGTTTTAGAAAAGGTTTCTGATCCAAAAACTCACTCCATGCCCTGAGCCGTTTGCCGGGCGATGTCAATCAGTTTAATCATCTCAAACTTGGTTTCGATGATGTGCAGGTGATGGTACAGACTCGACCCTTCACACCACTGTGTAACAATAGCCAGCTGGGGTTTGGTGGTGTATCCCATAAAGAGCAAAATATTCACATGCCGGGTTTTCCTGCAGACAACAAAAAAGAATCAGAATCTTGACTGTCTGTTAAAAAACAGGTTCTATATTAAATTTGGGCATTTCTGAGTGCACCTCCGGTCTTATCATACCTGAGGACACCCACTTCATTCTTAAAGGCCTGTAGCTGTTGAGGTGTGGGGGCTGTGACGTTCAACATCTTGACGGCCACATCACCTGTGAGGATGATGAAGATACACAATTTGTACCGTGGCACCTTCTCTGCACATTCCTGTGTAATCTAAAGAGCATTAACTTTTGGACGAGACCCACCATGCCACTTCCCCTTATAGACCGTTCCGAAAGATCCTGATCCTATTCGCTGGCCCAGTGTGATCTGACCTTCTGGGATCTCCCAATCATCGCTCGAGTCCCGTCGACCTAGTGTTTTCTACGCATAAAAATGCAAAACAACAGACATTTCATGACCTCTGACCTCCAATGTGACGTTACAAAGTTCCGAGGTGTAGCCTCGTATCTGTCCCTTACCATTTTATTGCGGTCCTCGGACGAAGACGATGGTTTCCTCTCTCTCGGTTGGCACGGCGACTTGGACACCTTCACGTTGCTCAGGGAACCGGGTAGGGAGGCGGGAGGCGTGGCCGAAAGGCCTGTTGTGGAGCCTGGCATTTCACAAGGTTGAGAAACGAAATAAAATTATAAGCAAAAAGGAGACAAAGAGCTGAAGGAAAGGATTAAGATTTTGTGTACACATGGGGGAGAAGTAATAGCCACATCACAGCCTATGTGGTGGAAACAAGGGGTCTGTGAGCACTGCACATGGAGTTTAATATAACAGTAAACCCTCAACCAGTATAACACCAAACCCTGAACCAGGTCCCGATCCTTTTCCCAAGGGCTAAGTTCCCCCCCGTGAATGACACCCGTGCCATTTTCCCCATAATAAGTGTTTTTAATGCAGTGTTAACCACATGGAAATAATTGTGTGAGAAGATACAGAAAAAGGGAGAACTCAAACAAAGAGGAATTTGATACGATAACGAAGCACACCAGGTAACAGACAGACAGACAGACAGACAGACAGAGCACGACACATGGCGTGGGACAC
This sequence comes from Botia almorhae, assembly GCA_036877575.1. Taxonomy (NCBI): domain Eukaryota; kingdom Metazoa; phylum Chordata; class Actinopteri; order Cypriniformes; family Botiidae; genus Botia; species Botia almorhae. The sequence goes on from JAZGTJ010001768.1 coordinate 7,316, forward strand.
GAAGGCCTAGCTACCTCTGAACACAGGCTCTGCCTCAAAATCAAACACATTGTCATTGGGGTGGGAGGGCAGAAGGGGGCTTGAGGTCCGGGTTCGGTTCTTCCTCAAGCAGCGGGCTGGGTGTTGCGTGAGGGCTGCAGGGGGGAGAGACACAGACACGGGTTCACTGGCCCCCGAAGCTCAGGGGCACTTCCTGTCACCTACTACCAATATCCTGTGTCTACTCTCAGAGCTTGTTTCGCTCGTATGCTCTTAAAGGAACAGATCACAAAAATTATAAAATTCTGTCATCGTTTACTTGACCTTGTGACGTTCCGAACCTGATTTACTTTTTCTGCTTACACACAAGAAAGGTCACCCGAGTTCGAAACAACATCAGGGTGAATAAACGATGACCAAACTTTCATTTTTGACGAGTTATTTCTTTAAACAGAGTTGAAATGTTTTGGTACAAGTTTTTGAAATGCTCAAACAGGAAATACAAGCGCAGTTTGAGAGCACAGATTAGGAATTATTAGTTTAGATCAGGCTATTATTAATTATTAATAATAAAAAAGGCAGAAACAATTTACAAAGCAGACCAAAGGAGATCTGGTCATCAGCTTCACTGGCAGACAATGAAATGAAACAACCATCCTAAACTTCTAAAACCAATGACACAGAGACAGCACAGAGACATGGGGTGATGGGAAGCCATCTGAAAGCTCTGGGTCTAAGTGTATGTTTCCTGGGTGTGAAAACACTAACCTCCATCTGACCTCTGTAAGCCCTGATCACGGATCAAATCCTAAACCGGAATGACACAAAGATTAGCATCTATTCCCATCAGTATGACAAAAAGATTCCAATAATTCCAGTGCAACACTTAAAGCTAGTATAAGAGATGTCCAGGTCACATTTTAAGCAATGCAATATTATTTCAACTATAAAAAGACTGATTAAGCATCTGTATTCTAGTGAGTTCCAGCAGTAAACTACATTTTTGTTTTGCTAAATACGTTTATTATTTTTGGGTGAAATGTAACCAGAAAATTTTTTTCATGAGATGATCTCAATAATTCCAGCTCTCACATCAATGTTGACGGGTTCGATGGTGTTGATATGGACATTTGGGGCTGAGGAAGAACGATCCCTCTGGCCAAACTGGTTGCGGTGATCCTCCTCCCCCGGTCTGAAAGATTGTGGGATAGGGATGGATTTAGATGGGGACACACTCGGATGGCACAGAGACCTGGAGGAACGCAGAGAGTAATCACAATAAACTTCCACGTAGTAACGGAATAAATAATTCATCTAAAAATGAATGAATGATCTGTCATCATTTACCAAATTCCACGTTTTCAAATTGTATGATTTTTCTTCCATGGAACACAAAATGGGATTTTTATACAGAACTTTCATTACATGAATAAAGCATTAATATTCCAACAAATTTCTATAAATCTGTTTTGCATTCCATGGAAGAAATAGTCACATAGCATTGGAACAACATGTTTACATTTTTGGTGAACTGTCCTTCATGTGTACAATTTCTCAAATCCAAAAACAAAACTGTTCTAATAATTTGCACATTGTCTGAGATATGCTCATATTTTCATATTTAGCTGAATATTGACAGTTTCGTGTGGGACAACGTTACACCCCTGCATTGTCTAGAGTTTTGGGGTCCCCAAATGTTGGGGAAGATATTGGTTCTTAGACAAGAATGGAGTCTTCACATGTGCAAGCCCTACCCAGTGGACTCGGATGGAGGGAGTGAAGGGTACATCTCTGACAGTGGGGTGGTGCCCTCTGATGACGCCTCCTCCTGGCTAATGGGGTGGTGCACCAGAAATTTGGACGCCAGCAGTAAACTGAACAGATAAAGTACCTTAAATCAGCACATATTAGCAATGCATAATCATCTCTCACCCAATGTTAACTGGACAAACTATACAAGGATTGTAATCATGAATATGGGCGAAATAAACTAGACCTTTAGGGGTCTTCATTATCTGAAACTATGTGTAAGATGCAGAAGAATTCAGGGTGGAAAATCTCCCATGAGCACTTACTCCAGCTGATCGTAGTTGACACACATGAGCGGGACCTCAGTGCTGCAACGCTGGTGGAACTTGTAGCCGCACGTCTGGCAGCGAAACCCCTGGAACAGCAGCTTCCGACAGAAGTCACAGAAGGCCAACGTGAAGAAGGTCTTTCGCACCTGCATTCACAATAGCGGTCAGGGTTCGAACGCAGGTCACATGATGGTTCATCGCTTATAAACCCCCCAAGTCAAGGTTTAGAAGAACTTCAAAGAAGTTTAACACGTCTTCAACTTGTAAAGACCATTATGAAAAGTTCGAGTTAGAAATGAGAACATCTAGAGCAGGTTAACCTGCAATAAACTAGCAAAACCAACCACTGCCTCCTAATTCCTCTGCTCTGTAATTTGTGATTTATTTTGAGTTGTTGTTTGTGGTCAGGTTCATCATACTCACAAAATTATGGGTCGTGAGCGGCACGTTCTCCAAAACCTCAACGTGAAGCTCCTCCCCCGTCAACCAGGAAATGTCGGTGTCCCAGCCAATGGGCTTCTTCTCCCTAATGTAGGCGGGTCAATGTCATTAAATTAAAAACACTGGTGGTGCCACATAACCATGATATACCCTCTATACCCCATTTTCTTTGGGTATAGAGTCAGAGAAATAATGCTATTGATACTCATTTGTAATCTTTTTAATAACGTGTGACAGTAAATATGCCCTTTCACACATTAAGCTCTTGTTTCGTAATTTACCAACACTTTGTCTGTTAGGGTTCATGTGTGAACGGCAATCGTGGTCGATTCATTGCAATCCAGGAATTTTACCACAATTTAACAGGTTGTGTGTGTGAAAGGGGCTTTTGAGGGCAGTATGTTATTACCCATCTTGAATCCTATAGACCGCACAGCATTCTGGGATCAGACCTCGCATCATCAGAGCTTTTCTTAACGAATCTCTCACAGTCATGCCACAACGAGCTGGGACCTGTAAAACACACACACACACGAGACCCTTATATACCCAGATGTAGCTTACAGTAACTTAAGGCTGTGTAGTGGTGCATCATGGGATGAGGGAAATTTTAGTTTGGGACGCCACTAAAAACAGCAGTTTCCTCAAATAGCGCACTGTATAAGAGTGGGCGATTTTGAAAACAGCCTGAGGTTGTCTGTGGTTATGTCGGAACAAAATCTTTTTGGCTCCTTTTCACATCAGTTAATCCAACAGAGAGAAGCAGAACAGAATAAAGGGGGTCACCTAGATCTGCTCATTTCCCAAGGAGTCTCACAGCTCCACAATCTGGTTGGGGTGAAAAATCCTCACAAAAATAGCCGTTCTGAAAGACACATCTCTGTGGCTTATCTTTAACATATCCCACTGTGCCACCTCAGTTCATGGAGGAACTTCTCAATTATAGTTGTGGGCAAAACACTAAAAAGATAAACCAAAATTTAACCCCCCCCCAAAGTTTCTGATCTCTAAAATTTTGTCATTTTCTGTCAGTGTATGAGTCACATGAAGTATCTTCATGGTACTTCCTTGGCCTTTTTCTCAAGCTTGGCTGTACCAATCATCCACTTTTGTTTTGTGTAAAAAAAAAGAAACCATATACTCTCAAAATTACCACCCTTTAAGTTTCATTGGGTTCATTTCTGTACAACTACCCCTTTAAATTCTTCCATATGAATCAGAATCACATATCCAAGGACTCACCACTGTTCTCTGTTTGTTGGGCAGGAACACCCTGACGATGGGTTTCTGGGGCGAGCGGGGATTGCCCCGAGTTGCGTCGCTGGGGGTCTGCAGTACAGCCAAGGTGTTTGGAGCAGCGGGGGTGCTCTGGGCGCCCTGCCCCTTAACATCCAGCAGGGTCAGGGTCGGCGAGGTACAGAAGTCTGTTCCGTTCCCAATGGCCTCCAGGAGCTGCTGCTCCCGCTGTTGTAATGCATCTAGTTTAGTTGTGTACTCCTCGTAGGCCTGCGGTGACATGGAGGAAATTTATCAATATAACATTAACAGAACGTTTCACATAAACACTCATCTTCTTTAAACCAATAGGAAGGATATAGATTTGAGGTTATGCATGCCGATTATTAATAATAATCATCAGGTTTCAGGCATGCAACAGAAGGGTTGTGACCGTTTTGCCAAAGGTTTAGCAGTGTGTACACCATTTAGTAGTCGAAACTACTAGTTGCCTCCGTTCTAATTTCTAGTAAGCTGCCTTGAAGCACAGCATGCAGGCAGCAACCTATACAAACGAGAATTTTCTCTCGTTTGTATGAAATTTACTGGAGAATTGATCGAGTTTGGCATTAGCATCGACAATTGGCATATTGCTAAAGTAACGACACAATTCTCTAACAAACAAAAACGTATATAACAACCAAACATTGTTTTTTTATCAATACTTTTTGGTTTGAGATTAATTTGAAGAAAAATGAATGTTTTACTTCATTTATTTTTTTTTTATTTTTTTTAGGCATTTGGCAGACGCTTTTATCAAAAGCAACTTACATTGCAATATACTATACATTGATTCTAAGTATGTGCAATCCCTGGGATCGAACCCATGACCTTGGCATTGTTAACGCCATGCTCTAACCACTGAGCTACAGGAAATTTATCACATTGCATGGATTTTTGAAATGCATTCTGGGATTGTCCATCACAAAGCAACACACACGCTGCTGCCTCAGAATGTGGTCAGAGGAAGACAGCATGATTATACTGCCCATCTCTTGGAACCGCCTTTGCTTCGAGACAGTACCTATGATGTCTTAAATTGCTGCCAGCTGATGAAGTTTTGGAACAGAGCCCAAGTGCTTATTGTCATTGTAATTGTAATTGTAGATGGTGTCAACCGCTGGTCACTGCATTCAGAATTATCCCCAATTATAATATCAAGACTTAAGATGCTATATTGGTATATTGAAACACCTTATGACTGCCAAAGCATTGATAATCATCTCTCACCACAAGCAATGAGAGCAGTTTTTGGCCAACTTACCTCCAGGTAAATAGATGGTGGATTGTGTTCTCCTCCAAACTTATTTAAAAGGGCTTCTATGTGCTCTTGAGTTAACTTGATCATCTGTTTGATGTTCCATATCTGCAAAGAAAAGGAACCATTTAGAGTTATCCAAAGTAAGCAAACCAAAATTTCCCAAGTTTCCTTTTTTGATTTCTCTTCACTGATTGGTCAAAAGTCCAATGTCACCAGTTGAGCGAGGGGCTCACACCTGTGCTAATCACGAATAAACACGGAATCTCTTGGTTGCTTTTGTTAAGCCCTAAAAACTGGATATCGTGACAATGGCCTTGCCCACAAACAATGTGTAATAAAGATCGAGTCTGAGGTGTGAAGGAAGTAAAATACAGACTACAAAGCTCCAGCCACAAACAGAACAACGACGGTGATGTAGCTTTTCAATGTGTAAATACTTTCCTCAATTCCAACTCAATATGCAGAGACAACCATAAGCCACTCTTAAATTTGATTGTAAACAATGTGGAGGTATGAAATCGCCGATCCGTTTGTTAGCGCAACCGAACAGCAACATTGTCTCAACCAACTGTATGAATGTGAAAAGGAACTCTATTAGTCCTACCAATGGAAGACTGGGAAACACTATCTCTGCAAATGACCTGATGGGTTTGTAGCCATACCACCCAGGATAAAGCGAGCATTGTGGATCCATGGGTTCCCTCAGAAATCACCTGCAATTTATGATTCAAGCGAGGTATCTGGTTAACGTTACCTAAGGAGCCTTTAACGTTTGTTTTACGGTATAAATTATTGTGTATCACACATCAAATGCAAATTTACAAAGCCATTCAATTTAGAAACCAAAACACATAGGACACACACACACAAATTGGGCACACCGCATGGAATATTAGTTTTCGGGTGAGCCTAAAAACTGACTTCATGACTATTTATTGACGCCAGCAGAGCAGAAATTCCACAGAAATCACACAGTTCACCTTCAACATTTGAGATCCTAATACTGAATTTTTATTATGAACCATTTCTGCCCCTTGACATATAAAGAACTGCTGGCGTTTGCGCCAAGGGCGTAACATCAATATTAACGTTGTTTTGCAAGCCGGTACATTTCTTTCAGAAAACAAATGCAACATTTTAAGAACCATCGCATGGTAATGTACAGCCATGCAGACTTCAGTGCGCCTCGTCAGAATCCAAATTACTGCAGCAAATTTTCTCGGAATGCTGAGTGGCTCTTCGCCTGTTTTACAATAGATTTCAACTGCAAGCATTCGTTTATGCCAACACGCAGGAAATGCGCTTGTTCTAAATGGCCGATACACATTTTTACGATTTTGCCAAACTAAACAAACATCATCATAACATGCAGCAATAAAGTTCACTGGAAAACGTCCCAGCCAAGCCAACACGATTTGACAAGCTACAAAGCTTTTCACAGAAACAATTTTCCAGTAGACTGTCAAGAAACTTGGAACGTCAGTACACCCTCCCTGAAACAGCATATTGAGACGCATCTAAATTTAGTCCTGATTAAAATCCTGCATTTCAGCAGTCATGCTCACACTTGACTCCAATCAACGGTGCAGATAAACTGGCTCTACTAGTCAAATTAGTGAAAGAAATATCTCGGATATTGCCAGATATTGCTGATGGAGATTACTGACTTTTGATGCAAACCTTATGTGGTAATACTGCATGTTTACAACATGACGCAACAAAACCATTACCAATGTTTAAAATGGACCAATACATGTAAAACCTCACACATCAAATAAAAGCTTTACTCTTTAACACAAGTGAAACCAGTTAAATAAAACTTTAATAAAACGATCAACAAAACAGAATAAATGTACTGTTGCTCTTTGAGAAAAGCATGTCCTGTGCATAAACAGAACCCTGTTACAAGCGGCCAACAATAACATTAACCTAATGACATTAAATAGTCCATAATGACAACTTACACAACCTGCTCTTTAATCCTGCTAGTCTGCCAGCAAACCGGGTAAGCTGTGTTCTGAATAACCACGCTTGTGTCTTGTTCCATGACGGTGTAAACTTTTTATACTTTCCAAATTAAACAGAATGAATGAAGGCAAAACGCTCCAGCGTGCAAACCGTATCAAAGGCCTCTTATAGCAGCATATGTCATTACAGACTGACAGCCGGGTATCAGAACCATGAAACTGAACAGCGACGCACCGTATTATATACTGTAATAAATGTGTGTATCATCAAAATGCACATTTAACACGCATGTCGGGGGTTTCGCTGGGTTCAATGCACGAGCAAAATGACATCACTGCAGATTTAAATGCATTGGAAAGCAGACTCGCTGCTCGCGCCAGCTGGTGACACAAAGGAGATAAAACAATGCGCGAAAGCAGCTAATGTTTCCCGACCTCCGGTTTGTCGTTAATAAAATGCATCGCCAGGTGAGACCGGTAGCACGCATGCTATCGGCTGGCCTGCGTAAGCTCTTTAGCTGCAGTGGGTCGCAGGGAATAAAAGCCAATGAAACACGGACAGGCCTACAGATAAACACTGGGTCAATGGGAGAATTATAAATGGCGTCATTCGGAAATGCACCTTGCGAAATCGTATATGCATGTATATAAATAAATGTATAGCATTTGCTCGATGCTATATTTTGTGCATCATCTACCCCTTTACAATACATTGCACCCACACGCTCCGTAATACAGCCGGTGTTTCCTGAAGCTCTCTATCCAGCCCGTCTACACTCAACACCCGAGCTCTCCTTCAACCCTGACCGCCCCAATCGTACCTCCTCGGGAATGTCATGTTGACATTCGGGGATCGCCGCTCCTCCTGGACAGGGGGGATCGAGTCCCGCGCCCAGCTCGTCTAGTCCCGGGTCGCTCTCCGGATCGCGGTTCATGGTGTCTCCGTTAAAGACGGGCGGTGGGGACTCGGCGCTGCTCAACGCCGCCATTTTAAACCGCGAGAAACGGAGTGGAAAATAATAGAGGAAAGAAACAGAGATCGAGACAGGAGGGGGAGACAGACTCACCGAACGTAAACCCGTTGAGGTGTAAATGGGGATACTGGAAACCAGTTTACAAATATTTAGTTAGCAACAGCATTTAAGTCGTCAGACAGACAGGATAGCAGTTTTTACTACCAGCCATTTGTTGTTTTAATCCAAAAGCTCTGCATATCAGCACATCTGCTTATTAATTTGATAATAATTGACCAGACTTTCTCTTACATCCTACCTAAGTGACTTATGTTCTAAAAATATTATTGTATAATGATTCGAGATAACATGGTAGGCCAACCTGTGGACAAAAAAACTCATATTATGGGATAAAAAGAATTGATACCTTTTCTTAAAAAGGAAGTTTCTTGTTTAATTATGATAAAAAAATATACCGATAATGAGATTTAATTAGTGACGTCTGCTGCCGACGTCCCATATCACGTGATCCTGCTGTACATATTTGAGTTACACTAACATGTACTGTATTGATTTGTGGGTTATTTTGTTATTTAGTCCAGGTTTTCATCTTCATTTCATTATTACAGTATAACTAAATCTATGAAAATCTTTTGTAGTTATCTTCGTTATATTTTACTCCTTCCTCTAATACAATTACTGACATACATCTATTAAAAAAAAAGATGCCATTAAAGGTTTGTGTTTGAACGACTTTACGTGTTTAAATAACATTTGCTTAATTTATCGAGCGTGGTCCAGGAAAACAGAGATGGTAAGAGAAATCTTGGAGCGTCGCAGATTTTTATCAACGCTTACGTTAAACAAAACCTACAGAACTTTTCAGAACCGCATGAACAGAACCACATAAACAACTGTTACATAAATAAAGTTTAAGACATGAAATTGTACACGAATGAACCTTTAATCTCCACCACAGACATCTACAGTGAATTAACACTATCACAGTCATAATAAACGTCTTGCTGTCCATACAGGTATACAGTTATTATTAAGTCACGTCATCATAGTTTCAAATGTCCAGTGATTTTCAAATGTCCATCTCTGAAACGCATTCTCCTACTTCTTCTTCATGGCTCTCTTCCCTTCGCCCTTTTTGGGTTTTCCTTTACCCCTGAGTTTCCTCAAGCGCCTCATTTCCTCCTTGAAATCCTGGTGCTCATCTCTGCAACGTTACAAATACAGTGTATTACATCAAATCAAAATCAATTGACCTTACAGATAATTTAGGACAATTTAAAAGGATGATGCAAAGTGACTTGGGCCACAGCCTACCTGAAGAGTCCCATGAATCTGAGATTCTGGGTCATGGAGAAGTAGATCTTGTGTTGGGGATACCAGTCATACACTTCCTTTCTCTGTGCCATGGGAGGTTCTTTAAATAGTTCCACCACTTTCATAGACTTGGAGTCTGTGTGACGGGCCACGTCTCCAAAAATTCGGGCACTCAGGCGCGCCATGCGCAGGGCGTAGTTGGACAGACCAGACATATTCATCTTACAGAATGGACATAGTTATTTATTAATACAATTGTTATTCATTTATATTTGAATTAGTAGATAACGCATAACCATAGGCTGCTGTTTAACTTCAAAGCTATATTAGTAAACATGTATTTAAAACGCGTGTATGTGCAGATAAACATTCTTTCTAGGTAAGTAACAGATCGAAACAAAATGGCTTACCTTGCTTTACACAAACCCCGAAAGAACCATTTGATGCTCAGAAAAAATCATTTTATAATAACGTAAAAATGTAAACAAAGATCAAGTATTGTAAGCCAACGTCAGAGTATTCAATAAATATTTTACTATTACGTTTTAAAGATAGGTGACTGTTCAACCTTCATTTACTTAAACACGCTTGAGAACGGAAATAACGCGCATGCGCACAACAGCCCTACCGTCTTGCAATCCTATCCATATCAACAATATATGGTTATTTACTTAATTACTTACATTAATTTGCGTCCTGCTCTCTCACGATTACGACGTTACATAAGTTAATTTTTTTATAGAAGTGTATTATGTTTAATGAGTAATTTTATTCCAGCATAGTCTCTCAGCTGTAAAAAAAAAAAACCTCGAGGACGTCACAGGAAGTTGTACGTCTTTGAAATCATTCCGTATGCAAATACACGCCATAGTTCTTTCCTGGCACCTGCTGCGTTATAAATAATCATTAAAGGTAAAACATATAAAGGTACAGCATAATAAATAAATAAATACATACATACGTACAGCAATTATCAAACATTATTCGTTAACTGTAAAGTATTCATTAGGATTTTACACTTCAACAAATTTATTTCCGTTCCGTTTTAATTTTCAAAAAAGAAAAACCAGCACAAAAATAAAATAATCCATACAAAACACCTCTAAACCCCTCTGCCACAGAAGTTTATCCAACAAACAAATACTAAGCTACATGTGTAGCGCAATACTAGCTTTTGTTTGCAAAACCAACATTTTACACACATATTATGCGTATAAAAATAATAATTGCACAATTATTAAACCAGCACTTAGCAAAAGCATACACAACAACGTGAAAAAGTGCTGCGTGACGGAGAGCAAATTTGCTGACATATTTGTTCACTAGATGGCGCAATGTGCATTAACCTTATAAACGAGATAAATGACAATACGTATAAATTAATTGACAGACAGCTCTCTGGATTAACATGACAATCACGTTTATCCTTTCCTTCCAGAGGATGTATCTATTAACACGATTCAGGGGACAAAATAAAGGAACAAGATAACGCATCCTCGAATAGCGCGCGACAAATTGCCTCGCGCATCGGCTGCATTTATAGATTACATTGTTCGACTTTCACCATTAGCTGCAAACAAGTTCCAAACAAACTTTTGCCTCTCTTAAAATGTAATTAAAATTTAGCTGTCAAGCTGTCATTCAGACTGTCCTCCTGACAACTACAGTCGTACCATTAACACAAAACAGGCATTGCATAAGTTAATTCGATGCATCGGGACAAATATATTACACATTTTTCTAACCGCAATACAGATGTGTAACGGTAGAGTAGAGTAGCCATTGTTTTGTATGAAACATGACTGAATTTGTGGCTTTTAATTTTATTGCATAAGCAATGGCATTATGCATCATCGATGTGATAATTGCTTTTAAAACTATTGTGTTTATAGTTTCTTTATCTGTCCTTTTGTAAACGGATACATTTTCTGAAAGCTGTGTGGGAAACCTAATAAAATACGTATAATGGCCTGCATGACTGCGTCCACGGTTGGCCGTCACTCTCATTCATTATTCAGTAACATACCTGCCTGCTGCTGGCTCTGAACAGAGCACAATGGTTTGTGTAATGGTGGTAAAATATAATTCAGAATGATACAGTGTATAATTTAATGTCACCTTCACTATACTCCTTCACCATATTACTCGAGTTTTGGCATGTGTACATCTAAAAGAACGTGCCGGCATGAAAACTCAGGTTACAGTTATGGAACCAAGAGCTGCGCGACTCCTTTAAGAAGGTGCCTAAATAAACAATGAACGTCTCATACTGACAGCATGACATCACCGCTGTTTCTCCCAGACAGAGGCAGCGTGCGCGGAGGATGTGAGGGATCGTATTATCCCAGAAAGATCCACCATCCGCCAATGTTTAATATCGGCAGACTCGTTTAAACGTTACGATTTATAGTTGCTGCGTCGTTTAGATGTTTGCTGTTTCCAACCCAGACCGTTTAAAGAGCGTCGCTGTTAAACAGGATCGTTTTGACGGTGTGTATTCTGTACAGCGTATCATACGGCGCCTGCAAAAGCAATATGGGCCGGAGATGCGTTTCTGGAACGGCGTGAATCCATTTACCAGCGTCAGTTGGGGTGAGTGCAAAATACGATTTACTTTATTGTTTATCTAGAAACGAGGCCCATTGATTACTATTCATAAACATTCCTGTACAGTAATGATCTGTGAGAGCCACGTGAGCAACTGCAATCGCTTTCAATTCGATTTCAGAAACGATTAGTTATAATTGCGTTGTGATTCATACAATTCCATTAACATATTCCAAATGCAATGCATAAGAAAATCACCCAGGCTGCATTGAACTATGATGTTTTTCCATGTAATACAAAGCGGAGTACAGGGATGTAAAAAGTATCTAATAAACGCGATGGGGAGGGGTGGATGGGCAGATGTCTAAACCAAACATGCCCCTTTAATTTAGATTGGCGCTCCATAAATCTTTAGGGTGACGCCATGGTACGACTGGGCTATTTCGTAACACGGTTTCGACCAAAGCAGCACTGACACGAAGCCAAAATAGAGGATAAACATACAAAAATAATGTTTGAAATTCTGTCATCCTCTCTGTTCTTTTTGTAAAGCCTGGATCGGGTGAAAAAGGATCGGACTGGCTTTCGACTGGTCTCATTCAGTCGTATTATACGGGAAGGGATACGGACGGACGTTGAGCCGGGAGTGAACAGGGCTTGTTTTTCTGTTGTCGAGGCTTCAGCTTGAGCTTTCCGATACAAACAAATACCGCCGCACCGGCTGGTATTTATTCTCTGTCCGCGTGCCCGGCGGGATGCGAGTGCACGTCAAGGAGCTGTCCAAGCTGTTGTGGTGCTGATGCGGCTCTGAGCGAACGCGAGCATGGCTGCTGGGAAGTTGCTGCTCTACGCCGGTCTGTCTCTCTCCCTCTGCGCACTCGGGATGCTGGCCGTGGCTATCTGCTCCGACCACTGGTACGAGACGGACGCCAGGAGGTACCGAGAGAGGTGCCGGAGTTTCTCCAGTCGCCGAAAGGACCCGGGCTTTATTTACATCCCCAACAACAGCCTTCCTCTGCGGGCGAGCCGCTCGCGCCTGGACCGCTGGGAGGAGAAGCTGCTGCTGGCGCGGAACAGGCGGCAGCTGTTCGCCATGAGCGCCGCCGATGAGTGCAGCAGGCAGTATAACTCAACCAACATGGGTCTGTGGAGCAAATGCCACCGACTTGGATTTGATCAAGATATCGAGGACCTCATCAGAAAAGGTAGGAACACGGCGATTGTTTTTACGAATTATTCACCGATAATCAGAAGTATTATGGCGTGCAATGTAACACAGTATTGATCATTCTTGTAAGGGGTTTCCGAGCCCTAATATTAAGAATCAAACTTATGCAACGAATTAAACCAAAATAGCTTAATGTTCAGATACTATTCAAACGCTTTGTAGCTAGTTGTGTTTATTGGGTGTGCAAAATGTATTGTTTTGTGTTTTGAAACATCCTTTACCAACGCAAGGAAATCTTTCCGCGCTTAAAATACACTGACAGAAAGTTTAGCATTTGGACTGTTACCCACATCATTTATGTCATTGGAAATTTTGCATAATGAATTGCCATTGGTTGTGATTGTTGTAATTGGCCTAGTCATCAGCTGCAAACTGACAGATCCATATCCTTTAAAGCCATACAATAAAAAATATGGTTTATATCTGTTATACCGCTGCAATATGTTTTGAAATACTGGAATATTTTCACCCAGAATCTGCTACAAACAGCTGAGGCGTACACAAACTGACATCGGCCATCATAACTGGAGTCTCGCTTCAGACTTTATTGCCTCATTCATGTGTACTGACATGAATAATGGGCAGTAAACAGAGATGATGAAAAAAACGGAGAGTTCACCACTCATCTGTTAGCTGGAGTGAAGAGTCACAAGCCTGTGAAGGTGTGAAGCCCTACGGCAAGCGAGGCACTGTGGTCCTTATTATCTTCCACCAAACTAGGTTAATTTACTCCTCATTGGTTGGAGGCATATGTGATTAATTTATTAATAGCTGCATACACAGGACTGTATAAATATATCTTGTGCCTAAAGCTGCGTTACCCCAAATATCACAGTCGGTTTTATTCCACTTTCTGCCAAGGTATTCCAAACAATCGCTCCACAGTTGCTGAGGGTCGCACGCTCTCCAGTTACAAACTAACCTCTGTCTGCAAATGTGTGCGTGTTCTGTGCAAGTACCAGCACAAAATGGCCTCTTAAATATTAATACAAATTCTGCTGGTAACTTCAGCTGGTACCCGTGTCTGATATCTGCTTATGTACCAGCTACAGGATTGAGCTACAGTGTTCCTGTAGCTCATATGCTGTTACTGTAGCTCATTTGGTAGAGCATTGTGTTAGCAACCCATAGGTTGTGGGTTAGATACCTCGAGAGCACATGCACACTTTAAATATATAAGTATATACTGATTGTATATTACCCCATCAGCAAAACCTAAGGGCACCTAAAGGCATAGGAGCCAACTACTCTGTGATCATTTGAGTTGGGGGGTTGCATTGATTGATTGATTGACACTTGGATATTGCACACTCCTGCCTTTCACCTTGAGGGATAATTCAAATGACAGCTTGTATGTTGGATATTATAAAAAAAATCAATAATTAGCTGGCCGATGTTTACAGTTGAAAAAACAAGCGTTCTGCACAGCTGTTTTTGCATCTACATACGCGTTTGCTTTTTTGTTTAGTAAGTATAAGTCGACAGCCGTGCGTGTTTAAAAATAAACATGTTAATAGCGTGTCAGTCTGTATAGTAAAGTCTGTTTTATTAATCAAATCATTATCTGGGATTGCAGACGCATCGTTTTATGAAATGTGCTGACGACGCTCATAACGGCATCACAGACTCTCAGAGGAAGTCTATTCTCAGTCTCTACCCGGTATCGTCTCTTGGGAGAGATAGAATGATGTATGAGGGGGCAGAACGGTAGTGCACTGATAAGGGGTCCAAAACGGATGGCTTAACGAGTGGAGAGTTATCTATAGGAAAGAAGGGAGATATTAAATATACTCCATTTTTACTAACATTAAAGGTTGTGAGCGCTTTTTTGGATGTTGAAATACTTTCTCCGATTTTCCATATTTATATTTAACATTTATGCATTCGACAGATGCTTTTATCCAACGCAACTTACAGTGCGTTCAAGCTATATATTTTTATCAGCATGCATCTACCCTGGGAATCAAACTCACAACCTGCACTGCTAACACAATGCTCTACCAGTTGAGCTACAGGGACACACATGCATCTCAATACACACTCTAAGTGGGCCATTTGAAGTTTGATCTGTTAGTATTTCAATTCATCTCAATTACACCCCCAGAAGTATTCAGTCTTTGCCCACAAGCACTCAGATCCCCATCTACAGTAGGTTTGTTTTGAGCCAATCAGGTGATCCGTAAATGTCATGTGACTGTCACCACCAGAAAATAATGTCACAACAGTGCTAAAAAGCTACTGGCCCCACAAGATCACACGCGAACCCCAGGACCTTTAGTAGCATCTTTCCTCAGTGAGCCGAAAGTCAACAGACAGGGAAAAATCAATGGGAACGTTTCAAAAAGTCCATTTCACATTTTGTGAGTGCGCTACAAAAAACATAAACCTTTAAAACTGATTAGCACCCAATTCATGCGCGTTCACACCTGTTATCACAGAGGAATTACATTGTGATACTAGTTTGTGAGAAGTCAAATATCTGATTTGCAACCTGGAAAGGGCGACTAGGAAGAGAACATGATGTGGCACACAACGCTTGTGGCATCTGGAGCTCGTGGAAAAAATTGGAGAAAGTGCATCTGAGTAAGTGTGAATAGAGGGTGAGATCATGCAGAAAGAGCCGACCTATCTCATTGTCCACCATCTGTCTCTGCCTCCCAGCGGGACACCCATCAGGGCTGATGAAGACGTTTTAGGCCTGGAACACAATCACGGGGAGAATAGAGAGCAGAGAGTGAGATAGTCGACCTCCCACAATTTATACAGGAAACGTGATGCTGGATCATTACTGTGGCCTACAGGTTGTGACTGAAAGAAGGAGAGACCAGAAATGGAGACAGATACCACAGCACATGTGCAGTTAGCAGGCTACAGCTGCTGTAGGACATGCTGAATAAATAGACCTACAATCGGTCTTTTGAGTATTTTAAAGTGTTTTATTTTACTAAACAATACACGATTTGAATGTATATTCTCAAGCTATAAACAAACTACTGTATGTCAATGAGAAAAAGCAGATTTCCTACCCGTGTGTTGTGCTGGCTGGACTGACTCTTACGATGGAATATTAAAATACAACAGTTCTGTTTACTGTTACATAACACCGTTTTGTTAAATGACATCGACTGAACTTTTCGATCAGATATTTCTCCCATTTTGAACAAATAAGCACCGTACTCAAACACATTTTATAATTACACACAGTATCTGGCAGAACAACTCAATGCTAATGTTAAATCTAGCTGCCTCTACAGTTTATAATTATACATGAAATAATGAGGTAATTCATTATTAATTTTGTAGTATTTATTTTGTTCGAGTTGGATTTGCTCACTTAACTTAAAGAGGTATAGCAAAAATACTGATGTTCTAAGTAGTAATATATATATACCTGTATCTGAAAATAAATCAACATTGTTCAAACATTTACCTTAAAAAAATTTTGACATCATTTTCTTTAGTGTGGGAATATAGTTCGGTTCTTAAGTGCTTTGACTTCCTTGTTTTCACTGTTTAAATTGGATGTCATGGGAGAAAAAGGCCACGCCTTCACGGTTCAGGAAGTAAGTCCCACTGGGACCTGCGCGCTGGTACTAATCAAATAGACAGGCGCTGGGCTGGGATACCAGGTTCATCTCCTAGGAACAAGGAATCCCCTGTGCAATACAGGTTTTATTGCTTTGAATTTCTGCTTACAATGAATTTATTCTAAGCCGCATTGTATCACAGAAATTGGGTGTGACTTTCAATAAAGTCGAGTAAAAGGGAAAAGTGTTCGGTAATTTTCAAGGCCTGGAGGCTTTTAAGATCCATGAAGGAACTACACGTAAATAAATGAGGTATCCAATAACCTTCCTTTTCATTCGCTGTAACGGCTTTCATTGGCAACAAATATCCATACAGCAAAACACGCCCTGACAGCTTGTCTGACCCCAGCCCACTGTCGCCGGATTCAGATATGTCCTTAGAGTGGAAAACACCCTCCGAATATTTCTCGTTTGAAATAAGACATCCGATCGTGCATTTAGGATATGATGGAGTTTTTACACAGAAATTAACACTGCTTAAGTTTAACAGATTGAGTTAGATCCCCTCTCCTCCTCCTGTGCTATTATGATCATTGGCTGCTGTGTGGGCAGATAGGGACATTTTTGTGACACCCTGAGCGCTCTCCGACCCTCACATGACATCTCACATGATTCTTCATTAGGCTACGATTACGTCTGACATCAGAATTTTATGAAGGAAGTATCAAAATATTAAATGATTTGTTTTTAAAATGTCTGAGATGCTAAAAAACGATTTTAACCTGCTCAACATGACATCAAAATGTACTATATTTACTACATAAATACATAATCCTGGTGTTAAATTGTGCTTTTTATAGACACACTTCATTTTAAAGCAAAAATTGACTTTGCATTCATTATTCAAAGCTGCAATGCGTAACTTTTTTGGGTTAGAAATGGACTAAAATCAGAAATGTCAAAAGTAAAAATGTGTAAAGTACGTAAAGTAACCTGCAATTTTATGTTGCAGGATACTTTACGTACAAGTTACAGACTGCAGCTAAATTATGTTTTGGTTGTCGTTACCAAGCCATCCTATTTTTTATTCCCTTCCAACCACCTGGCTCCCTTCTGGCACCTCTTTTATAATTCGACCAATTCCCAATGGATAAAATAAATTCCCACCCCACATTTTTTCCTCACTATATATTTTTTCATTATGGAAGCAAATGGTTGCATTTGTTGTCTGTGGGGTGACATTACAGCAATTCCGCAATCAATCCGAAATCCAACGTACACCCTGCTGGAAAACCACATTGAAAAGTACCAAAATACTTCCCACAAATTCTAGCATATAATCATTTTCCTGTCACACTGCTTGATGTAATATGTCCCTCTATATGCTAGTAAACACAAGTCCTGTATTTGATACTCAGTTGACAGCTGTCTCTATTTAGAAAAGGACTGATAAATGTTGTTGTTTTTACAGCCCAGAGACACAAAATTGCTCTTTGAGAATATTGCTCGACCTCATGTTGTTTGCTTTTCTTTGGTCCCTGATGAAGCTTGGGACAGATCTCCTCCCAGAATCAGCCTTCTGTGCCGGGAAAGCGGAGGCGTGGGGGTTTCCGCGTAGAGAAGTGAAGGAGGTTGTCTGGAGGTAGATGAGACGTAGCAGAAATATTGCACAACAATGTTTGTAATTCTACAACTGAAAGACAGGGAACAAATGTGAGAGAATAAAGTCCTAATCAAAAGCCTACAGAACTGCCTCACTGTCTGCTGTCTACATAGGCCTCTGCCTTTAAAAGTAGCACACTAGCTAAAATAACTAAATGAATTTAGCATTTATGTTTTGAAACACTCTATAACTAAAGTATGATGTAAGCATGTTGCTATGTCAACAGCACAATACTACAATAAACACAAAAGTACAGAGCACACACAAATATTGCCAGTGGACTTTTATTTCGTACCTCCATATTAGATTTTATTAATTACAGAGAGCTATGCAATGCATTCCCAGCGAACAGGAAATGTTCTCAAAAGTTCTTTCAAAGTTACAAAATTATAATTTTGCTACAAAATTTATAAAACTCTGAATTACATTCTTATAACCAAACAGTAACGTTAATAGAACATCTAAAAAATTTTTTATTAAGTTGTATACCAACTGAAATAGCTTCTGCATAAGCTGTGCTCCTGTGATGTATTAAAATGCTCCAAACTGCAGCTCGGTAGGTTTTGAACAGTTGCTGTGGAATTCTGGGTAAAATGTCCAGTCAGATGAGTGCGGCTGCTTTATGCAATTACAAGCATAAGTGGAGGGATAAAGAATAGACGACAGGGGCTGTTAGTCAAGAGGAAATGACACTAGGTCTTTCGTACCCCTCCCCCCCTCGCTCAATTTGTCTCTCTTCTTCTCTCAGTCCAATTTATATTCTGGCACGCAGATTACTCTTCTGAAAATGGAGTGCTGATGATTTCAACATGAATGGATTACAGTGAAGTGACAGGCAGAATGAGGTAAAATCAAAGTGTGTTTTACTCTGTAAATGCACAGTCACGCTCTTCATTAATTTCTACCTCGTCATTTAGAGTTTCTTTAAAACACATCACGAGTGGCCCAGCTTTCCCCCAAACACGCTCCTGTAGCAAATACAGCAAAAGAATACAGCATAGCGATGAGCTGCTGCTCGTTTCTGATTGGCTGTCCGTGGAAATGATTTTTAGGGGCAGGGAATCGTCTTAAGTTTCTTCGGCTGGAGCTGTGAGGCGAGTAATGCATTTTTGAGAGTGAGAGACACATTGATCTGTTCTGCCACTCATCAGTTTTCCATTGAATTTGGGAGTGTGATAAACACAGGATGAGCTTCACTCGATATGAGAGGGTCAGTCTAAAAGCAGACGCCCGGCACGCTTGAAACATTCTTCAATCTGTGCACACAAACGCTTCTACTTACACAAGCCCAACTTTTCACATTTGTGCATATGGCCGTTTTAGCCAAAGGAAGTTACAGTGAATTGAAAAGATAGTTTTTATCAGTTTGTTACCTGGGAATCGATCCCGCGATGTTTGCGCTATTACCCAACGCTCTACCAATTGAGCCACTTCCACCTTTTGTGCTATTGCAGCACAGGTAACAGGGAACGCTCTCAAAACGTTTGCTTACATTCTCTAAAAGTTCTCTCAAGTTATCAAAAACGCCTCTGCAGGAACATTAGTAGAACATTTTTTAATGTTACATATCATATATCAGCAATGTTATTATTAAATAGTTACAGAATTTAAAAATGTATATATATATATATATATATATATATAAACCATATCTAACCTTATGGTGTTCCTAGATAATGTTTCTAGAAGTTTCAAAACATTTTTGTTACTTAATAGAAACATTAGGGAAATGTTCTTACAACCTAAAGCTGTTGGTTTGCTACATGCTGAATTATGAATGGTGTTCACAAACTACAGCAGAGTTTGACAGGAATATATATATACAGTATATATATATATATATATATATATGGGAAGCATTTTCTGTTGTTTAATAGCACAGATGTCTGAAGGTCTCTTTATTGCCCTCTTGAGTACTGAGGTTTGTTTCTGCTGTAGTGAGTTTGCATGTTAAGTAACAGTTATGTGCTTGCAATATGTCAGCCAAGCATTTCTGTCTGCGTTTGCAGTCTTTCTTAAAGCGTGTTTGGACCTAAAGGCTAAAGCCTTATACAGCATTTTTTAAGATGTTGTAATAATGTTGTTGGTTGGTTATAAAAAGGTTACTCATTTTTTTAAAAATGTTCCACTAACAATTTAAGAATAACATTTTATGCTAACGTTTTTAAAAGGTTGGCCACTAACATATGACGTTGAACGTCTACTAACATCTACTACTTTTTTTAAAATACTGCCAGAACATTTTTTGATAACTTTAACAGAACTTAGCCAACATTCTGAGAACGTTGCCTGTTAGCTGGGAGAGAGTGTTACGCTAGCAACGTGAGGGTCTTGGGTTCAATTCCCAGGGAATACAAATACAGATAAAATACATACTCTAGATGCACCATGAGTTATTTGGGCTTTGGGCTCATTTCAACACAAGCTGTCCCCTGCAGATGATATAGGTTACCATGGATTACTTTTAAAACATCTTAAGAGTAAAAAACAGCACATAATTGCCGTGCCTATTTCATTTTGAGTTTTCGTTACCACCATCCAAGTAACCTCTCAACTTCTCCTTCCTGTTGTGGCAACAAGTGTCAATAGGGCTGATTAAGCTGCAAAGCTGGAAGGCAGACCTGATCTCTGATGTATAACCTCTTCCTCCGTCTCATCGCCTCTTCCTCTCATCCTCTCGTTTGATCAATGGCTCATCAGAAGGCCGGACTTCAGTGGGGTTCAGTTCACGGAGCAGCGACACCAATCAGCAATCCATTCAGGCCCGGTGAAAGAGACAAGACACTTGTTAAAAGCTATACGGGAGAGAACCGGGCGATTCGAATGAGAACCACGTCCACCCCAGCTGCCGGGCTGAATGGAGAGCTTTCAGGATGCCGACAAAGCAAGAATTATGGCAGACGGAGGAACCACGCAGCTGTCTCTGTCTTTCAGACCGGGCGTGTGAGTCGTCCCGGCTCGCCCTGCGGATCGCGTGGTGGTTAGAGGTGTTTCAGTGCTCTGAGTGATGGACAGAGGCTGTTGTTTGTTTTTTCCTCCTCTCTCTGAGGCAGGCCGATAAGGCTGTAGCAGAAGGCTGTGTGACGTCACGCCTCAAGATCTGTGGAATAATTCTCTCGCTTCTGTTGTCGTGGCAACGCGAAGACAGCGCTCGACAAATGTTATTCTGCTCCGTGAAGCGAGTGTTTGTTGTTTTTTTCATTCTTGCTTTCTAATTGCTTTGGTATTTGCTAAATGAGGCTCGGGAGAGACGGGAAAGATGTGTGCGCGCACGTGTGTTTAATCTCCACGCGAAATGCCAATGAAATCACCTGCCCGAACACACGTCTTTGATTGTTCCATCACCAGAGCTTTCCATCAGAAACAGGGAATCGTACCGCCAACAGCAGACGAATGCTCCTCGCCAGATCTCTCACGAGCAGTGATGTATTCTGTTCCCATTCTATCACCTACTGTGTTTTTGCCAACAGCTAACACAGTATGTGGGAAAGTCTCACCAAAGCAGTACAAAATATCTCTGAGTCACATTTTACCCCAAAAGCAGAAGAAATAAGAGATTCTATTTTGCCTAAAGAAACTGAAGCTCGTTTGCAATAACTGCGAAATGTTTGACATTATAATATCGCATTTTACATATTACAGTTAAAAAACATGTATTATTCATGTTTTCATGACAATTAAGAGCCCCCCTATTTTTTAGTACCACAATGTAACTGCAAATTTGCAAATGTCAAAAGAAATACAGTACAATAGTACAGTACAGTATTACAGTAATTAAAATAACGAATAAAATAACGGTAGTATGCAGATGCGTTACTATATGAAGAATGATTTCTCGTTTTTCTTTTTTTGATTTTAAGGTGAACAGAGACCTGGACATGTTTTTATAAGATTTACTCATGTGTGTTTGGTTTTGTGAGCGTGTGACAGAGGCAGACAGACAGACAGACAGACCTGACAGATGATAATGTACGGGGATGGATTTTAAAGGAAGAAGAATTAAGCCACTCAGATGTGATTCTAATATATTTACACACATACACAAGATCACAAGGAATCAATTCAAACAAAGAAAATATTTTGATAATCTTAGCTTGCAAACATACAAAAACTGCACTTGACAGTGCAGTGATGTTCACCAAACGTACCGATACAGAAGTCTGTCACTTGGTGAGGTGTTAACACGCCCCACACATACAAATTCCAGTTTTGCCTCTGAAAAGTTTTTGATGGTTTCTAGGCTCCACTCGTCAACACAGAGTTATGCATGTCTGATGATGTAAAACAGAATCATGAGTGTTGATCTTTCATTAAAAACCCTCCACGACAACCACATATTAATTATAATGGGTCACATCGTTCCAAAAAGGTGTTCAAAGAGAGGAAGGCAGGGTGGGAAATGACCCCAGACAAATTAATACGCTGTGTCGACAAAATAAATAGATACAGAGAGTACAAACCGTTTTCCAGCCGAGTCGTTGTATAAACATTCTTTTAAACTTCATTTACTCTCGTTTTTACTGTGTAAGCAAATTTTCAGCTGCTGCATCTGCTGGTGGGGTTACGCAGCGGGAACGAGCATCTCCACATTCCCAAACATCAAGTGCATGTTGTTCCAAAGACAGACAATCGTTTGCCTTTGTCATTTTTCATCAAACTGTAGTAACAACCTCCATGTTTGATATTCCTGTTTGGCCGCACATGCTATCGGTTAGTGTGAACCAACAGGCAAAGAGCTAATTCGGCTAATAACTGCAAAAATAACTTTCCGTGTACAAATAACCAAAAATCTTCGAAAACATGATCGAGCAAAAAGCATAAAATATTTGGATTTGTCTCTAGAAAAAAGTGTCAAACAGTGTTGCTTTCCAGGGACATTTATCCTGTTTTAGGGATTTTTAGATATTTGTACTAGTATTCGAGTTGTGGATGGCATTTCAAGTTTACTGTGAAACGTAATGCAAGTCGTTTGAAACCGGATAAAAATCAGTTGCTTCCGATACTGTGAATGGCGTTCGGCGTTAAACCTGGAATTTTCTGTGTACTTTAAGAGAGACATAAATGGCCACTTTACTGAGATAAACTAGACCTTTTAGGTCCACGGCAAAGCATAAAAAATGCAACAGAAGGCTCCATCTTTCTTATTCACTTGGGTACATTTAAGTTCCTTCTTGAGTCTGAAATGTCCATGTAATCAAAACCAGAAAGCGAGAAGTAAAGCTTTGCCTTAGAGATGCACAAGCGATGATAGCATTAGCATTTCGAACGCACTTATAGAAGAACGTGGGCAAACCGTCGTGCGTATCCGCTTTAAGCGTGAGCTAGCTTCTGATCGCTACCTATTAAAGATCAGAGAAGCTTTGATCTTCTGAGCGTGGATGATCCGGCCTCAAACCCGCCGTGCTACCATGACTTAAGTTAGCTGTGAAATTCACAATGTTGGCAGCCTCTGATATCCACCCTTCAAGACCAGAAGAGACCGTGTCATGTGTTAAGCAATACCGACATGTGTCAACGGACTCTTATTAGAGCTGCTTGGAAGTGGAAGTGCACTAGAAATGATATTGACCGACTGTAATCCAATACCGGCATCTACATGAAGTATCCTGATTCTTCTTCAATGCCGTCTCAAAAGAGACATGTGCAGTTAAAGTGGCTTGGCAAGTGATTCAATTACATCTCATACACACACACACACACACACACACATATATATATATGGCAGTGCTGACATCATTTGACATCCCTGTGTATGTAGAGTGATTTGTCCAATGACATTTATGGCTCACATGATTGGCTCAAAAAAGCATGAGCAAAAACACCAGAATTCAGAATTGCTCCTTAGGGGTTTAAATCTTCCAGGGACTAACACTCAAACAGAGCAGCTGCCATTCGGATAAATGGCAATGCTAGCGGACAACCTCCTGCCTTTTGTTAAGGATTAACTCAGAATTTGTACGTTTTCTGCCAATGTCTATGTGAGGAGAGAGTGAATTGCGGGTAGCAACATTGTTAAATATACGATGAAACCTCAGGAACAGTCAGCTGGGAGTCTGTGTCTATCTCTGCAAGCCTTTATGAGATAGACAGCCTCGGGCTACGAGCAGACCGCTCAGATGAGCAGAGAAATGTGGAACTCTCAACATTCATCTTTTTTTTCCCCACAATCCCAGCGGTCTGCTGTCCAGACCCCGGGGCAAACCAACAAGCAAAGAAACAACCTAAAATCAATATTGACATCGCAAATAACGCGATGACACACGCGGTGAGGGAGGGATCTTGACTCAGGGGTCGAGTGTCGCGGAAGGCGTGGACGAAATAAAACGAAACGGCGCAGCGTCAGGTTTCCATTTTTACCTGGAGAGACGGAGGAGGAAAATGAGAATACTCATGCCGAGAGCAGAGATGGATTTCTCTCTTGCCCGAGAGAGTTGCCATTAACTCACAGGGCTGTAATAGGCCGGCGGTCAGGCTGCTGTTGCTAGGTATAGACTTCACTTTAGCTCATAAGAGCAAATCTCCTTTCCCAACTGTCCACTACACTAAAACCATCAAATAGAGGGAAATCGTTGTCAAGCAGAGACAGAAACTGGCACATAACTCATCTCACAGCATTTGTTTTATGGGCAGGAATGATATTTTGAATCGTGTGCTTTTAGTTTTCTAGGTGATCAGATTTACAGTTAACGTCCAGTTGACCAAAAAACTGGTGACAGAATCCCTTGGATTTACACTAAAGGAAGAACTCAAGCCCTATTTAGGGATCAACAGTCAAATACAACAAGCCCCTGACACGAAGAAAACACTCTTATAATTATTACTAAGGGTTTTCCTAACTGAAGTGAATTATTGACACAAAATATCATACAGAATTGAAAATGTGCTGCTTTGACTCGGGACAGTACGTGCCTAGTAACCACCCAACACACACCTAGCAACAGTATAGAAACCACTCCAATACTCTAGAATACACATAGAAACGGTATAGCAATGTCCCAGCAAACACTCTAATATTGTTGTAAGTTTTTTCCAGTAAATAGGAAAATATTCGGAAGCCACTATTTTAAGAGGAAAATTAGATTATCTGCCACTAGCTTTTTGGGTTTGTCTGGCACCTACTTACATCCACCAATATCTTTATCCACACAATGGTCTGAATAGCCATGTTACCTTATTGACAGACGACAGGGACACGTCTCCATGGATGCCAAAAATATTTTGCAGATTTAAGCATATACACACACACAGACAGCACACACACGCACGCACACAATCTTTCTCTGTTACCTCATTATAAATAAAAACAATGTCCTCAATCACCCTCGCTCTCATTTGCTCCGCGGGCCTCTAGCTAGTACATAATTAAATATACGATAACGAAGTTCGTGAGAAGGACAAACAGTGCCACCCACACCCCAGGCCGAACCCTCAGGAGGTGAACCAACTCCTCATCGCTGCTTATTTGCAGGCTGCCAGTCAACCAGTACACACTGAATACCTCCGAGATATTAGTTCTGTTTATCGCATGTAACACAAAAGCATGAAGCACGGGGTCTGTTTTGCCGTTTAACAACAAATACCACCACAAGTAGCATTTAGACATCAAAATACCCCATTATACGCTAGCAATTAAAAAGCTTTTAGGCGCTCTCACAAACAGGCGTTTGTATCGTTAGATTGCCTTTGGAATAACTATTGACATAAATAATAATGTGACATTTTAGACTAAAACAGATATTCAGTGGGAAAATATATCAGGAATTGACTGGATTGAGAAACAGGCCTTCCATTCCATAATGGAACAAGATTTTAATGTGAATTTGCTTAAAAAAATAAATGAAAAACAAACCGGCTATTGGGTAACATCATCCAGTAGTCTGTGAGGACTAGGTGACATCATCGAAAAAAGGAAAACCATTTCAAAGTTATAGAAAAAAATAGTAAGACTGTTCACAGTTGATTTTAATGTTTCCTGATACATTCAGTTTACAAATTACTCTCTCGGTTTCAGTATCATTAAACCACTGTCAGCACCATGCAGACAAACCTGCAGCCCAACTCCATCATTAGTGCGATCAGCCAGGAGAGCCGCATATAGAAACCCATTTTCATGTCATTTCACTTTGACCTCTGAGGTGGCAGCTGTAAATCTAACTGTGAAATCAAGGAGGAAAAAGGAAAGAGCAATCTGAACAATTTCACGAGAAGATAGAGAAGTTTCAGAAGTTGCCTCAGTGGCAGGTCTCTCTCTGTTGGTTGCCCTCTGGGTAATTGCTCTCCCCCGGGCTCTCTATAATGCCTCTGTGACTCCCACTCTCTCTTTCTCTCTCGCTTGCTTGCTCGCTCGCTCTCAAGCATATACACAATCACAAACATGCACCTACATAAACATTGTCACACCAACGTTCAGAGTTTCATTATAGTACAGCTTTAAAACAGAGTGTTTCAAGGATAAAAACCACAGAGACAGAAACTAACAAGGGCAGACAGTCAACAGTGTAGTGTTAATAAAGTTTGCGTGGGTCCAATCAAGAACTCTAGCCTGCAAAATCAAAATGTACTTTACTTACTGAAAGAAGCGTAGGCAGAATCTCCAGAAAATCAAAGCACAGATCAGATCAGCAGGCTGAGGTCATGCCCACCAGGCGCTCACCAGTCATTTTCAATTGGATGAACACGGATCCAATCTGTAAAATTTCAGGGGCTCGGCTTGGTCTAAAGGTGAAGCGCCACGGAAATGACAAATTGCCAGCGCTCGGCTAATTTGGTCTGATTGGGTGTTTGGCTTTCATCAAATGCATTTTGCGAAGGCACTCAAAATACAAACACATTAGGAAATCTCTCGCGTGCTATGAGGACACTTTTACCCGAGTGCCAGGTTTCATAATCAACAATTAAAGATTACAATTGCTCCTAATATCTCATCTGGATATTATTAATGGATGGCTATTAAGTTTTGTGTCATAAACTTGGCGTGTGATTGCTGACTGCTCATCGTTCACAGTAGGTTCTTTCTTTGATCAATCAGCTGCTGGATTCTAACCCTACAAGGTTTCCAATCTGCTAATAATACGTTACAATATTATTAACAATATTAAAGACCGCCACAGCTCTTGATGGGGCTAAGACATCAGGGGACACAATTATCTGTGGGTTTGAGGAGGAGGGACTTGAGAGTTGATCAAAATTTTAAAGATGTTTCCTGATGGGTGGAAGCGATTGATTTTTCCTCTCCCGTTTCACTTTGCCGGGAGTTTTACGTGACCAGAATGGCCACCTGGTGCTCGCATATCTTGCCCTGCAGGTTGGCATAATCTCTATTTGTCAGGTTATCTTGCATATTACTAAGAAATGACATTTTCTGCCCATCACAGTTGGTTTTATGAACTTGTTTTGGTGATATAATCAGAATATGGCTTTAATAAGCTAAAGGATTTGTGTCATTATTTATGTACTTGTTGTTTCAAACCTCTATACTGTTCGTTTTCCATGGAACACAGATTAAGAAGTTTATCTGATTTCTAGGGTGCTCTTTTCCGCACACAATTAAATAGTCAGTCATATGTGACCCATTGCTGACAAAATGAGTCGGAATGTGCACAGGCTAATTATGAGCTACAGGCAAAACAAATGAAAGACGTCAATTTCCCAAAAATGAGTTTATTAAGCCCTCATATAGTCATCCCAATACTTTAAACAGCAGTTAAACATGTAAAATCATCTGTATTTGTATGTATTCTGAGAGGCAAACCTTCCAAAATCTTTGCAGTGTTGTAAAAATCTATGAAAAATTGCTGTTTTTTTCTGCTATCCTCGACAGCTGGTGCTTCCGACAACAAATCTTGCATCATTTAAAAGGTTTTTTAATGGAGAATGTGAAAATTTATTGTTTTAAAATGTGGTCATTGTGACTCATTTTGCCAGCACGGGTCACATACGGTGATTCTAAGAGTGTATGTCACCATGGGTGCGAGAAAACGATTTCTAGGAATTGTAATTTTCAGGTGAACTATCCCTTTAAGAAAATACTAACAGCATATTAAGACATCTAATGCCTTACAATCACCCAAGACCTGCAGATCTCAAGGCTCAAATGGGCCACCACGTGTCACACGCCTTGTCCAATTTCCTGCGCCCGATTTCAGCGTGGTGTAGAAAACCAGACCTGACAGATTAGTTACCTCAGCCTGGCACAGTTTTCAGCAGGCACTGAAACACAATCCACATTCAACATTCAGGTCCTGTCGTCAGGTACCGGCGGTCCGGTGTCACTCCAGTCATTAAGAGCTGCATACTTCCACACTGTAGCTGAAAAGTTGAGTGTTTAATGCTTCTTTCTGCCTCTGTGCCTCCCTAGCAATAGCATTCATTAATCTGAGCCCAGTATGAAGTGATAGAGTCTCAGTCAGCCAGTCGGAGCTCTTTCAGCATCTCCACATTGGCTCTGTAATTGAATTGCTGCTTCTAACAGCAGTATAGGGTTGTGTTAATGTGGTGGGTGCTGCGAGCTGAAGTACACTAGAGTGTGTAAGATGTGTTATAGGAGAGCGCAGAACTGACACCGCATGACGGATACAG
Organism: Botia almorhae; assembly: GCA_036877575.1. Classification (NCBI taxonomy): domain Eukaryota; kingdom Metazoa; phylum Chordata; class Actinopteri; order Cypriniformes; family Botiidae; genus Botia; species Botia almorhae. Next base: position 36,148 of record JAZGTJ010001768.1, read on the forward strand.
AGGGGAAGAGAATATGGTCCCTTTTTCCGCGCAATACAAACTGATAGATATCTGGTACCAAATGATGGGGGATAATTAACTGCGCAGAGGGATGGCTTGGTTTTGCATATGTTTTGATAGGAAGGAATAGAAAAACAAGCCCTTCTGTCTAACTTTCCATTTTATGGACTGCCAGTCCAAATCTCCTCAGTGTTGTGTTGTAGACATTAGCATGTAACTTTGTTTTCAAATCTATGAATCCTGTCGCAAACTCTTGGCAGCCAAATATCGCTCCAGTCCCCAAGAAAAGCAGACTTTCCTACTAAGATGTTTCAAAAGCGAGGAACTGAGGTTTGGGTATTAAGCACGGCCAAATTCCCAGCTAACAGTAAACATTCATAGAACGTTGGCTAACATTCTGTAAAGGTTCACTCAAAGTTATGATGAAATATTCTTGCTGTAACTTTAGTGGAATGTTTTTAACGTTAAATATCATATATCAAAAATGTTACTCTTAATTTGTTAGTGGAAAGTTTTAAAATACAACATCTAAAAAACTGGTCGTTTTGAAAGCTTATTTACCTGTCCTCTCCCTCTGATGTCACAGCTGAGGATTATTGCTAGTAACGATTTTGGAACTCCGCCCACCTGTGATCCCATCAGCCAATCAGCACAAGCCCCTAAGTGCCCATGTGCAAAGATGGCAGAAAGCAGGTCACGCCCTGCAGCGAGAGCACAGTGGACTTTTATTCATTCATCTGCACGACTTGTTCATTTGACAAGCAAGCCGCTTTTGCCTTCAATGAGATGTAAATGTGTGAAGTAGTTACAAGTGTACAAATGGACTGACGGTGTCGTAGTAATCGGCCCATCTGTGAGGTGACACACAGTACAGGAAGGAAACTGTCATACCAGATTGTGGATAAAGATGGCACACACCATGGTGCCAACCTACGAAGTGACTGTATTTGTGAACATTTCTCTGTCTGCTGTTTGTGTATGCTCCTCTCTGCCCAGTCCAAGACCAGGTGTAAAACATTAGTCCTGATTAATCCTGTGACTTTCTTGGGGCTAACACGATTCATCTTCAATTCAGGTTGATATCTCAACCCTGTCACATGACAATCACTTTAGTCTCAACCCTGTCACATGACAATCACTTTAGTCTCAACCCTGTCACATGACAATCACTTCAGTCTCAACCCTGTCACATGACAATCACTCTAGTCTCAACCCTGTCACATGACAATCACTTTAGTTTTAACCCTGTCACACGACAATCACTTTAGTTTTAACCCTGTCACACGACAATCACTTTAGTTTCAACCCTGTCACATGACAATCACTTTAGTCTCAACCCTGTCACATGACAATCACTTTAGTTTCAACCCTGTCACATGACAGTCACTTTGGTCTCAACCCTGTCACATGACAATCACTTTAGTCTCAACCCTGTCACATGACAATCACTTTAGTCTTAACCCTGTCACATGACAATCACTTTAGTCTCAACCCTGTCACATGACAATCACTTCAGTCTCAACCCTGTCACATGACAATCACTTTAGTCTCAACCCTGTCACATGACAATCACTCTAGTCTCAACCCTGTCACATGACAATCACTTTAGTCTCAACCCTGTCACACGACAATCACTTTAGTCTCAACCCTGTCACATGACAATCACTCTAGTCTCAACCCTGTCACACGACAATCACTTTAGTCTCAACCCTGTCACACGACAATCACTTTAGTCTCAACCCTGTCACATGACAATCACTTCAGTCTCAACCCTGTCACATGACAATTACTTTAGTCTCAACCCTGTCACATGACAATCACTTTAGTCTCAACCCTGTCACACGACAATTACTTTAGTCTCAACCCTGTCACATGACAATCACTTTAGTCTCAACCCTGTCACATGACAATCACTTTAGTCTCAACCCTGTCACATGACAGGTTTGGGCAGAGAAAAGGAAAAACGATTATGACGCTTTAAATAATCATCAAAAGGTGGAAATTTTGAGGCAATCCTGAATAAAAAAAGCCTATTGCACAATTTGTCAATTTTTGGCTTTAGAATAGAATTTATATATAATTTAAATTTGCAGTCATTGATTTGGTTTGAGGGACACATAAGCAGTATGTAGCTGTGATTTGTTTTATAGAGTATCTTGGTTTGTTTATAATGGGGTAAAAAAAATAATCGCTGTCTAGGCAAAAATGAAAAATAATACCTTTTCATTGGAGGTCTAATATGTGTCTTACATTCTCGGGTGTTTAGAAAATAAATTAAAACAGAAAAACATATCAAGTTGAGAAATTATCAGTCCCCTAAACATTACCCATTTAATTTACCTCACATTAAACAACACAATGTTTCGTCTGAAATCCCAAACCTTAGCTATGCAGCACGTTAAAATATAAAACTAAAAGGTTGAAAAATAACCTAAAACGAAAACTACCACATTGCTTCTGGTAACTAGTTCACAAGATGATCAATTTGATTAAACCTGTTAGACACTTTTAGTTTCTCTCTAATGAATCGTCTAGCATTTCATCATGTATAGAGATGTTAATAGCGCAGATTAAGTTAGCACTTCATATCTAATGAGGGATGCGTGGTTAGATGCGCCAGCAGCATCTGCTCTACCTGTTTGGAGACCGGTGTGAGGCTATTTCTCTCAGGCAGTCAGCAGAGACGCCCGAGACTGAAATAACTTGATTAATGTACAGCACTGCTGTTTGCCAAAGGCCCCCGGCTATAAAGTGCTCAAAACAAACAGCATTTCTTATAGCTTCCCCCTTTTAGCGGTTTTAAGACATGGCATTGTGGAGCGACTGACTGCCATCGTGGAGCGACTGACTGCCATCAGCTTTAACTCATCTCATTTGCACACACATTCGTAGATGATTTTTGCTTTTATTGAGCGTTTTTATGCCCCATGGGCCAGCTTAGCTTGTCATATGCGCAAATTAGCTCAGGCGTTCAACGGATATCGACGCAGTGTTATTCGGTATTCGAGCAAGTTTTAATTGCCACCTCGCTGGCCCTCACTCAGAAGCGACTGGAAAGATAATCTATGGGTGTGCTCTGCCCTGCCGCCATTTTAAAGCCGATATTTTACATCAGAGCGGCTAACACACTCTGATAGAGACGGGTGATTTGAGGATCTTTGCCCTCTTTGAGAGGAAGTACGCAGTGTAGTTCCACGTAAGGCTTCATTTTAGACGGCTGCACCAAAAGAGGGACTTGGCAGCTTTTAATTAACAGAGAGGTTTGCATTTGGGAAAGCAGAAGATAACGTAGCACTCAAACAGAGAGAAAGATGGATAGCATGAGCAACATTCCGCTCACATTAATTAAACGCCTGGCTGACCCAGCTTTACTAAAATAGTGAGACGCGGGGAAGGAGGGGATCAAAAGAGAGCGAACACAACTCTCTGTTGCCAGCTCGAGGATGTGGGGCAAAAAGGGCCCAGGGATGGTTCATGCATACATATCAGCTCTGAAACTGTTTTTGGGATTGCGTGATTCAGTCAGTATGTTTACTGACACTTACAATTACCAGAGGTAGGTTGTAAGAACGTTGCCCTAACATTTCAGTACTAACAGTAACAAACATTAAAACCATTCTAGGAAGGTTCTAGAAACATTTTAAAATGTCCAGTTTTTAAAATGTTTTTTAACTAAACATTATTGCTTAGTTATAAGAACGTTACTGGAACTGGAATGTTTTTAAAACGTTAACTGCATGAATTTTTTGGATAACTTTAAGAGAGCTGTGAGACAACTTTTAGATAACGTTAACCAACATTCTGAGAACGCTGCCTGTTAGCTGGGACTTATCATGAGAAAGTAATAACATAATTACTGAAAGTAAAACTGTTAAAGGTCTGTAAGCAATGTTTTCATGAAAGTGACATTTGGAAAATATCCGTGTGACCTGACAGATATCGCTCAATCAGTTCTAAAAGGTCACACCTGTCTCACAGCCATCTGTAAACTGTCTCATCACGATTGGTAAACCGAAAAAAAGAAAAAAAACGTAGAACTGGCGGTCAGATTGTTTGTTTAGCCGGTCAGAACATGCTGAGGTGTTTTCTGCCTGTCAGTCATTTCGCGCATTCAGTGGATAGCCCATATTTTGGAAACAGGAAGTGGAGCGTGTGGTGGTCAAAGTTGATTAGTTAAGCAGCATGTTTAGCTTCATAAGGAATCGCCAGCTGTTATTTTGTCATATGAGAACATGACACCATCAGGGGGATGTATTCCATATTCCAGTGGCTCCAGATTAATTAGTCACATGACTATTATGGCTCAGGTGATTGGCTAAAAATGCCTGTATTCAAAATCGAAGTACCCATAAGCATATAGAATAACAAAAAAATTGTATGTCGGGAAGTTGCGTCTCAACGGATCTGTAAAAGAGAACCTAGAAATATTATAGAAAAAATTAATTACATGCATAATTTTGTTTCCCGCCCTCGCTCATCTCTCACTCTCTCTCCTAATGGCCTGATGGCATTTCTGCATGGGGGCATAATTAGATTGGCACACAAGCGTGACACACTGTGCAGAGGCAGCCCATGTTGTGAGGCATGTATTAAGAAGGAAGCCAAGAAATTGTCTGCGGGACTAAGCAGCAAACACTCCACGCTTAGGGGACACATGTTGACAAGATCTGACGCAATACCTCTCCTTATCTCAGCATAATCGATTCATGCGTGGGTCGAACCCTTTACCGGCTATTACAATAGTTTTCTATTGTGTGTTTCTATTCGCTTTCCTATTGTACAGCTCAGCCAATGGCAACCTGTGAAACTCTGTCAGATGTCTACAGATGAGAGGAAAAACCTTCAGAGGAACCAGAGTGAGCTGGAGAACCCCCTTATCTTCTGGTGCTTCACGATGCCACAGAGGAAACATTTTTGGCAGCATGGTTCCATAAGGAACCTTTAACATCCCTAGAACCTTTCTGTTTCACAACAGGTTCTTAAGACTATGAAAAGGTGGGGAAGAAGTAATTCTTTAAAGGGGCTTTGATTAAATGGTTCTTTGGGGAACCAAAAATGGTTCTTTTGTGGCCCTGCTGTGAAGAACCTTTTAAGAACCGTGATTTTTACGTGATTTAACGTGTGCACCTTCCTGGTTCCTGTTTATAGTTTCAAGCTATAAGATTTTAGCTCGAAACTTCTCATATTTAAAACAAGACAGATCTAAGTGAAACATGAGTAGTCACGCTCCAGCTACTGGTGTTGTCTTAACTGTGAGATCTCCACAAAAATCCAATTTGTGGGGAGACACTGAAAGATATTTCCTAGAGAGTGAACTTTTGGAGGACTCGAGATGGTGACAGATGACTAGTGAAATGGAGGTATGTTGCCTGGGATGTATTTCTGTATTAGATGGAATTGTGAAGGATTGGATCTTTAGACCTTTGAGTTACCCTGACCCAGATTCTCACCTCCCTGTTTGATTTAAGTGAGCTGCGCTTATGTTTGAGTCTGACTATGTCAGCTATCTAATATGTCAAGCTTATGGTGGGGTCTGACACATCGCAATGACCCCTGAAGGTTTTCTTTTGGTTCAGCTTTACAACAGCACAGATCAAGTGTAACTGCTGGATACACAAAGTGCAGATCACTGAAATGTTTTTCATCATCCTGAAAGTGTTTTTGATTTGAAGGTTTATGCTTAAATGTTGGAAATGTGCCTCTGTAGACAAAAATGTAATTGTACCAACAGAATACCAATTATTTTTCTATTACAAAGCTAAAAAATAAAAATGTTTCGGACATGGACACCTTAAAGACCAAATGATGGCGACAACCAGCCAATCAGAGTCCAGCAGAGAAGGGAACATCAGTATTGTTTAAAAAATTTATTTTTTGGGCATAATTCCCATCATTCCATTTATGTTATTCCATAGATTTGAGTTTTGAATCCAGTGTTATTTAAAAACATAGAAAAAGATGATTAATTAAAGGAGCAAGTGATTCTAAACTTTGAACCGGTAGTGTATACTTCAGAAGCAGCTTAATTTCAAGACCAACATGGTACAAACGATTAAGGCTGTGAGCTAAGAACTAAAGGTTTGCTATTTCTCTGCACACCAACAGAATTCCAGCACGACAGCTTGGGAATCCATCAAGAACGCATCCACCCCCGCCTGCCCGACCGCTCTATAGGAACCTATAGCTCTCTTCCTATTTCCAATGACATCTGTGTGCGTCTAGTGAACGGAATTTATTAGTTTATCGGTGCGGTAGCTCCTTCACCAACTTGGATCAGAGCCCACAGCAAAGTCCCTAAAGACTGAGCAAAAGTCTGCTGCGTCGTCTCTCAATTTAACTGAATTCTACATATTTATGAACGCAAACAGGAAGTGTGGGTGTTTTGAGCAGGAGGAAGGAAAGTTACGGGCAGTAAATTGCCTCGGGTCATCTGTCTCTTGGTCCACACCTTGCCAAAGGTCACACCTGCTGTCCCCTGCCCATTTCAATAATATTCATTCAGGCAAATCACATATCTATCCAGAGTTGAGGTTAAAATACAGCAAAGGTTGCTTCCACCTGAGGGCCAGGTTTGACATTTCCTTCCCAAAAAGAGCGGGAAATAGATAAACATTTTAGGTTGTCAGAACATTTTTCTAACGTTTAGGTAACATTAAGTTACAAACATTCTGGGAATCTTCAAGGCGTTCTTTTTTTAGATGACGTATTAACATTTACTGCTCGGTCATTAGAACATTATCCAAACGTTTTTTAATGCTTTTAAAAAATGCTTAACTAACAATACTGCAAGAACATTTTTGATAACTCAAAAAGGTTGAGAGAATGTTAGCCAATGGTTTGACAGCGTTTCCTGTTTGCTATGTAGCGTGCTCAATGCATTTGATGGGTGGCTAGTCCTGCAATTTTGGAGTTTATTACAACCTGCTGAGATGAAAGTTTTTGCCTAGAATTAGATTTGACTTCTTGTGATCCTGTTTTATCTGCACGGCAGCGAATATGGGATCCCTACCGGTCAAACAATTCATGGGCGATCAATAGCACTCCTGGCAGAGATTTTCAAAGTTAAAATTCGAGGGTCTTATCTCTTATCGGGCAGACAGGCGTAACGTTACCCTAAAATGCAGCTCAAATTCATCTTCCCAACAAATAAACAGATCGGCGGAACTCACAAAAACACTGTACAATACGAAGATTCAATTCACGTTAACGTATAAATAAAGAACCGGACGAATGCCACAAATCAAATAACAGATCAGGTGACGAGTATATAGTTGCCTAGCAAAAGAAAACTCCGCCCTCTTGCCTCTTCTAGCCAATTGGCAGCAAGCTTAGCAATATCAAAAGTGGCATAATCAGTTGATCTCAAGGAAAGTGCTTCGTCAATAGACTACTTAACATATAGATTCTCAGGCACACAGGCTGTATATAGTCTCTATATCTGGAGGAAAGCCAGATGACTGTCTCATAAAAACCTTCACCTTCATTTCATTGAGGCTGATGTCAGTGCTGAACTGCAGCGTACATTCTCATTTATTATTTACAGGCAATATAAAGCATTGCGGGCTTTCCGTTTGCTTTTCTGTGAGCAGAATCACCACTTTCTGTCCAAACAATCCATTAATTATCCTCTATCAACACAAACAAAGAGTTTTCCGATAGCGCTCCTTGATACGGAGGGCTAAGCAGCTTTATTTTGCATCTTGAGAATTCCTCCAACACTGAAACGCTCCACAGTTTTATCTTTTTATAACATGTAAACAGGATCCAAAATTAACACTCATTAGGAGCTTGGCGAGAGTTAAAATTGGCTCTGAAGAGTAAATAAAACAGAGTTAGCAGCCAGCTGGCCGTTAAACAGGGGCGCAGCGACCGCATTTAGAAATTTCCATGCAAATGCCCGCTCACCACCCTTTTAGCAAATCTGTTAGGATTAACATATGATTGTGACGTCACATAATTAATATTCATGAACGAGACCACACCCACACCTTTGCTGGAAACTTCAGGCATTACCACATAACCATTTCAATATGACAGAATTTCAATCTTAATGTATGATTGATGATATCCTAGCTAACAGGGAATGTTCTCAGAACGTTGGCTAATGTTTTAATGTTTTTTTGAGTTATCCAAAAAACGTTCTTACAGTAACATTAGTGAAACTATTTTATTACATTGTTAGCTGGGCCAAAAAACATCATTACGTTTTTTTTAGCATCTAGTTAACCTTCTACGACAGTCATCTGATACCTTGAGCCACTGTAAGCTTTAGTTTTTACCTCTGGATAAACACCTTTGAAAATGAACGCATCTCACGGGAGCCTCCAGTTGGTGTTGCGACCGCCATTGTACATTCGCCGCCAATGTCAGCAAAATATAAATCAGCAATGTGAGGTTTTCGCCTGCCGAAATGAAGGACAGAGCGTTGGCAGCCGACTCCAGGCCTTTAATTAAACAGCTCTCCGTATCACGATAGGATCGGTCAGTAATATCTGTCCACGTCCATCTGCTCCACACAACCGATAACAATAATGCTTTTTAATCATCTCGTCCTTCACCACACGCGTACGGGCCAGACAAACGCGTCAGGCCCGGCTGGCATCCGCAACGCCCTCTGACATCTTGTCAAAAGACTGAAAATGGACTTAAAGAAGTGATGATTAACTAGATAAACAGGGTTGTAACCCAAATATAAAATGAATACTTCAGAATCAAATTAGCAAGAAAAATGATGCTCCGACATATTACTGGGGACAGATTAGAGCCGTTACACACCCCCGGAGTTTGAAGAGCGATTAGAGCGGCTATTTATTTATTTTTCCACTGGCTGTGGCTACGACTGAACCGCGGGATGGTGCAGACCACACAGCAGCCCGACTTCCATCCATCTTTATTCTCCAGCACAGCGGCTTAAGGGCTTCTATCATGTATATACCGATTCTGGAGAATTACAAGAGACAAGCCACTCCTGAGGGAAGCCTCCATGGTTCTTCAAAGCCAGTGTGATGCTGCAGAGTGTAAATCTCTCCTCATGATCCACAGCCATTTAAAGCCATAGCAAACAAGGGTCAATATTCCCCAGCATCACTTCCAAAGAGCAAACTGAACTGTTTTTGAAAGAACCTTCTATTGTGAAAGTTAAATGTTAAGAGTCTGGTGGTGTATGAGGACACCGCACAGTGTCACACAAACCCAAAAAAGTATCTCATAAAAAGGGCCACGGTGAACTTTGCAAATATGAAATCACAGAGCACAACCTGAAGAGACACATCTTGTATCACATATTTGTATTTGCTGTTTGTTTTTACATTACGAGACAAGTGCATGCTGGAAAACAACTGCCAGATGTACACAAATATTTAAAGTGCACTAGTTCTCAGTGGGCCGAAAGAGAGACAGACAGACAGACAGACAAACAGACAGACAGACAGGTGACAGACAAACAGATAGAAAGACAAGCAAGGTGCCTTCGAAATTAATATACAAAGTAACAGCTTTATCAAAGAGATACTAAACTCACCAAATTCTATAAATCTGTAACTTTATAAATCTATCTGTACTGTATATGGAAATAAGGTTATCTTCATCAAGCCAGGTTTTTAGTCTTGGCCTGTAAACAAGACAGTTCTAGTGTACAACCTCAACGAGAAATTCACTCGGTATTACATGCGGTATCGTGACACGCCTGCATCCCTGAATTAATTTCATGCTGCGTGTAAAGCAGAGACATGCATTTCCCTGCAGCGACCGGTCGATCTGCGCAAACCCATCTCTGCTGCGGCGTGTTGTAATTATGAAGACAATGAAACACACCAGCTGGGTCAGAGAATACATAACCGTCATCCACCCCCAACCCACGCACTTATCTGGTGTATCTCGCCCGCTAATCCAGCATGGCTTGGGTTCGAGAGGGATGGGACGCAATGTGGGTCACCAAATAATGAGGCCAGGGCACGTACTGCGACGCAGTGTCCATCTGGCTGTTACACGTGCCTGTCTTTATCAAGACCTGGTGAAATAAACACAAAAACAGACACATTTATACCTGGTTTATGCTTACGAAAATACACTACAGGGGCACCAATATGTGCCATTATAATGATAATTCATTTATTACAACATTTATTAATTGATTATAAGTAAATTTATTATATTAGTTTAAATATTTTCAAATGTACTAAATATTTGTACATCTTGCAGGTGCTTGTATCCAAAAAACACAAGCAGTTTAATATACAGCAGTAGACAAAATTAAATATGCCACAATACTGATATTTAAGAGAAAATCAGACGTGTTTAAAGCTAAACCTGCTATGTTTTAATAATAGGACAATTTTATGACTTTTCATAACAAATAATACATTCATATCATTATTGGCTGTATCATAGGCCCAATACAGTGATCTGTGATAAATAGATGTCCAAGACAATAAACAAGACAATTGGTAAACTACATACAAATAAAAAAAACCTCTAATTTAAAGGTTTGTTTAAGGAAAATAATTATCTTTAAAGAAATAATGATTAGTTATTTCTTAGCCTAGATGATGGTACACAGAACAAGCTGTTTAATTCACACAGAAACCATTAGAAGGAATGGCAGTTATCAGAGGAAACAGGAGCTAGCTCAATCGTACATTAACAATCTGTTGTTCAGGAATTAAAGCCACTCGTGTCAGCCATTGTACCTTTGGGGCAAAGAGAAAACAGATTGTACCCCACGCCACAAAATTACAGCGATGTTGGACACCCATATGCGTGCAGGTGACAAGCCACAGTGGACTTAAGCTGAATATTGACTCATATGCAGAGTTATGCCACAAGCTTTATTCTGTCTTCATAACCCTTTATCTACATCATAAGGACGTAGATCACCATGAGGCACGTTTATAATTAGATTGTGGAGCGCTGGGTCAAACATTATGAGTCAGCTGGATGATAACGTCGCTTTGGGACTGTTAGGGAGATTGCGAGGCTTACTCCGGCTTTGATAAAGCACTTATATTATGGCTGTTGTTGATCTTTAGCCATGCCACAAATGTCTGCATACAGTGTGCTTTGAATTACAACACCCCTCAGAGGCGAGTCCAATCAATTCGCTTGCAGGACACTGTGTAATCAGGAAAGAAAGACTAATAAGAACGTTATATTTTTAATGATGCCACGCAAAGTTCCGGTTCTGTAATCTGATTGGTCAAGTCCAAACGAGCCGATAGTTCTTTAAACAGCACTGGATGTCATTTAGAATATCAAAGTTTCAGGCACACCTTCAGTGACTGTATGTATGTGTGTGTGTGTGTGTGTGTGTTGCTCAGCAACAAGATTTTTTTGCCATCCTTTGGAACTACTTTAATTGGCAGAGCAAAAATGAACGAAATAACCGTAACATAATTTTACGCGATATGACCTTTCTGTTTACAAAGCTATTTTATGAAAGCAATATTACACTCGTTTTGTCGTATCGAATATCCACAAGACTGTGATCACACAATGCCGTACGACGGCACGGCCGTGAGTATTGCTGTCGAAGTGTATCATCAAATATAAAAGCATACACAGATTATCACAGACACGGGAAAGTCATTCTTCCACGAAACCGCTTCAGCAGTGTGTTTGACCCAAACGGTACAGCTCCAAGAACAACATAATGATGACTAATGCATGCCATTGAACAAAGGGAGCTGCACCACATGGCAACAGCTCGGCTGCCGGCACGGAGAGGTGGGGGGGAGTTTCTGATTAATGGAAATAAATATAAAAAACTTCCCCAGCTGATCACTCCGGCCTCCACGACTGCGTTACTGCTTAGCGAACAACTACATCACTGGATAGATACAGCCCTCAGTTCGGATCAGTTGCGAATATACACACCACACTTCTGGCAGACGCAGTGATGTGAATTATCTCCCCACAGATTGGTCGGGATTAATCCGGCTCTGTATTTTGACGTGACATTTTCTTGTTTTGTGTAACATCGCTTGACTCTCTAAAACTCAACCTCTAGCAAAATAGATCTTTTAAAGCAGTTCCTGTAGTGCCTTCCATATACTGTATGTTAGCAAACAACAAGTTCGTTTTAGCCTCCACAGGTGAGTGCTACAAAAATATTTTACATGCCTACAAATTTTTATTATGACACATAATACTTTTGTTATTGGCTGCTGTGTATTAATCTTTTTTAAATTAGTATATTTTTACAGGAAGAGGAGAAATTAAACTAATTCTTGTGTGGGAGAATTAGGGATATATAAAAAAAATTTGGGATATAAAAATACTTTTCATATCCCAATGTAATATACAGAGAAGGCTAAAAGCCAGTAGTGGGATGGCTTTCCAAAAATGGACCAATCACAACATACCTCTGTTCATTCGGCTCAACCAATCATGTGAGTTCGGGGCGGGACTATCTGTTAATCTGACCAATGGAACAAAGAGAGACAATTATTAATGTTGGAATTCTTTTTAGTGATACATAAACACAGGGGCGCCGCTCGCAATTTTGGGCCCTATGACAAAATATGAGGTTGGGCCCCCCTAGTAGTGTTATTACTAATAAAGCAGATCTCTGGGGGCCCCTAAAGGGTGTGGGCCCTTAGAATTGTTCTAACTTTCCCCCCCTTAGCGGCGCCCCTGCATAAACAACACACTTAAGCTTTAAATGTAGTATCAAACGTATCAGCTAGATTTAACAAAAAACATGCAGATACAAATAAAGCCATATTCTTACCTCAGTGTTCTTTGAGAAATTACTGTGCGATATACCAAACAACAGAAAATAAAGCATCGATTCAGATCACACGCAATGAGAACACGGGACATTTTTAACTGATGCAACACCACGTCAGAAACCAGTCAACTGTATTTGTAATCTGTCACCTTATCGACATGAAGTACTTCCACGAGTTGAGCAGGTCTGTCTTACGCGGTTGTCAATACTGTGTATCGGCGCTCTCGCAACACTGCTGTGTCTCATTAGCAGAGCTGTACCGACCAGAGGAAGAGAAAAATTGAAGGACTTGTGAATTATTGACCAAAAGAACTGAAAAGAAATTAAAAGAGAAGACACAAACTCACAAAATGACATTCTGAAAGACGCTGAGGAAATTATAAGCTGAGGTGGAAAGGGTGATTAATTTTGCGACGTTTCTTTGAGGTTCGGTTGGAACGTGTTGCAAACGGATTGTTTATAATGCATATTGTTTTAATTTTACATGCACATTTTATTTCTCAGTTTGGTTGAGTGAGCGCGTTAGTGGTGGATAACAGCAGTGATGAATCCAAGAGCGAACAGCTAAAAATGCCTTTGCGATAAAGACATATAAAAATGATCATAAAAAATGAACTGTTAAATATATTTTCTCTCCATCCGATAGTTAAAGCAAAGCGAGAGTCCAGAAATTCATGAATAAGTAAGAGACTCTGCCAACTCCCCGTCTGCAGAGTTTAGATTCGTACAATGATCAGTACTAGACAGCAGGGTAGTCTGCTATACACTATGTTCTCTCCAACTCAGTCTCTTTCACACACACACACACACACACACATACTCACACACATACTCACACACACTCACACACACTCACACACACTCACACACACTCACACACAAACCCACACACAATCTAAATTTGAAAGTTTTAGGTAATCGTCCAAATCGTCCAGTTTTTTAAAAGTTGTGTTAACATTATTGCTTGGTTATTCGAATATTATTCTGTAATGTTTTTACAATGTTCCACTAACTACTTAAGAATAACCTTTCTAATATATATGATATATAATAAAAAAATCATTCTACTAATGTTACTGTAGGAATGTGTTCGATAACTTTGCGAGAACGTTACCTGTTAGCTGGGATTTATTGCAAAATCTGTGTGTTATTTGTTTTTGGATTTTGAATGTCACATCTCTGGACCTCACTGTAAATACACTGTACATACGAAGGACAGAGAGAGTGAACTCTTCGATAACAGAGGAGACAAATACAATAAAGAGTCAAGTGAAGTCAGGCAGGCTGTGAAGGAACTCAAAAAAAAAGAAATACTTACAAATGATCAAATATATTCCCAGCCCTTCTTCACAAGATTTCAAAAGGAGCCAAATTACCTTCATTGACTAGCTCCCAGCATGCTAAATTTTTAACCTCTCCTCTGTGTAACCTGGCAACATTAACACAGATATTGTGTTCTGTAAATCAGATTTCATGCCAGTTGAGTCACATCAAATGAAGTTTTATTAACTAAGTTCGGGAGGAGCACGGTCATGTAATCCAACCAATCAGCACGCAACGACGCATATATATAGCCGTCCTTCACCTCCG
>JAZGTJ010001769.1:0-50448 GCA_036877575.1 Botia almorhae
ATTGCAGTAGTCCAGTCTGGAGAGAACCAGAGCCTGAACGAGAAGTTGTGCTGCGTGATTCGATAGGAAGGGTCTGACCTTCCTGATATTGTAGAGGGCGAATGTGCAGGAATGAGCGGTTTTGGAGATGTGGTCAGAGAAGCTCAGTTGATCGTTGATAGAAGTTAGAAGGGGAGTTAGAAGCGTTGTTAATTCTGTGATGGAAGTATGTCTTTTTAGCAGTAGTGACAGCAGCAGAGAAGGAAGCCAGAAGAGATTGATAAGACATAAGGTGTGCAGTGTCATTTGTTTTGTGCCACAACCTCTCTGCACCCCTGAGCTTAGAGCGATGCTCCCGGAGAACATCAGACAGCCAGGGAGCAGAGGGGGTGGTGCGGGCTGGCCTAGACGATAGTGGACATACTCTGTCTAGACAAGATGTTAGAGTAGAGCAGAGTAGAGACAGTGGACGAGCGGACTGAAGAGGCTGCCCGTAGATGGATTGGACCTGCTCAAACGCACGTTTTAATGTCTCATCCTGGGACTGCTCCAGGGGAATATCATCATGCTCAGGGAGGATTAGCCTCATTCACACTCCGTTTCCCCAGGTCAGGATCCTGTGGTCCCGGTCCAGCCACTACCACCTAGGTGTCCACTTTGTTCCCCAGCTTTCTCTCTCTGCAAGAGACATCCGCACATAAATGCCCCAGTAATTGACTAAATGCCGGCCAATTCATTCCCAAAATTAGTGGATGTTAACTGCAACCTCTACACTATGTTTTTCCCACCTATATTGAAAAATAGCAGAGACTAGAGGGTATTTAGACAGCGGCAGCCCCCTGGGCGGAACTCTTGGCCCAGCGGTGGTCTCTGGCGGTGGTCCACCCCGCCCCCAGGGTGGGACTCGAGGAGGGAGGTTTAGACAAAACCCAGGAAAGGGGAACAGGGTGTGGGGGAGTAAGAGGGTAGAGTAGAGGAAGAGAGAGAGAGAGATAGCTGGCAATGTTTCACTGACTCCTGGGCACGCCACCATCTGGTCCTTCGGCAACTGAATGGCCAGGTCCAGCGACGTCGGGTGGTGGCACTGAACCCATTCTAATAAACTGCTCCAGCACCACACGATCGAGAATCTGCTTGACGTTGCTTCCCCCGACCAGCAGCCACTTGCGGCAGACGTCCCGGAGCTGTTGAGCCAAGATGAAGGGCCGACCTTTCTCACCCAGATCAAGCGACCGAAACCGCTAGCGGTGTTGTTCTGGGCTCAGGCCTACCTGCACTGACCACTGCTCCTGGGGCCAGCCACATGCCTCGGCTGATTTCTCAAACAAGTCGATAAAGGCTTCTGGATGGTCCTGCGGACCCATCTTATTTAAGGGCACATTATTTAAGGTGCACCCACACTCCTAGGTGACGGCCCTCCAGCCCGGCCTTCCTGGTCCATCCAGCTCCGGAACAGCTCACGGTCCTCCTGTTGCGCCTGCACCAGCGCACAGAACCGACGCTCCTGGTCGTCCCTCATCTCCAGCTTGGTGGAGGGCTGCGAGCGACTGAATCACATCCGCAAATGGTGAGGTTGGCGTGACTGCATGATCGTGGCTGCTTCTTCCTTCCCGGGTGTCGGCACCAGTGTGACAGCGTTCGTGTGAGGAAAGGAAGAAGTCAGAGTCAGTGAGGCTCGTGAATTTATTTACAATCTCTTTAATACAAAATAAAGTGTGTTCTTGCACCTAATGGCAACATAGATCCACAATTAAACCTGTCCAGTTGTTTGTCTTGTGCTAGCTGCACCACGAGTCCTCAGCCGGTCCCTCTCTGTCTTCTCTTTCGCCAGCAGCTTTTCATGGTCTCCCCACACCGATCACTGTAACGAGCAACAGGTGAATGTCGTTTCGCACTTGACCTACTTACTCACTGCTCGTCTCCGACCGCTCTCTCCCACTGCAGCATCCGCTGAACCACACCCCCCCCCCTCACCACACATAGCATAATAAAGCATCTGTTGTACCCAGTTTTTTTTTTGCACAGTAGGAAGGAGGATATGATCAAAATACTGTATTCTCCTGCTAAATAATGCCTGTTAACTTTTGGTTTACGCAATTGGTTATGCCAGATATCATAACAAAAATGTTGTAAGATTGTATCTCCACTTAAATCTGATCTACAAAGTGGTGTCAATTACAGATCTTTGTTAATGTCTGACAATACACGTGGCATAATTTCTGCAGTAATGTAGAATGTAAATATAATAGCACTCTTGTGAAAAGAACTGTGAGTATTGGAACATTTGTGTATGTATTATTTGTTCAGATGTTTTTCATTTTTAGGTAACACTGTAGAAAATAAATTCAAATTAGGAATAAAGATTGTTTTTTAGCAAAGACTAATCACATTCACACAGATTTTGTAGGGAAACCAGACAACTGTGAATAGACATTAACTTCAGCAGTTCTGGAGAAAACATTCAGGAAAATTGAATATTAACCTGCATTTTAGATTAGAATTCAAATGTTAATGGTAAGAGAAATCACGTGCATTCATTTTGAGTAGACCAAGAGAGTCTCCTGTTTGCAATGCACATAAATAACTGTAGCGTCCCTTAAACACTGCTTTTAATGAATCGAGTTATTTTGCAAGAATGGAACATCACACTGTAATGTGGGTCTGCCCATTGTTCAATGTGCATTTTGCAGATTTCACACAGGCCTCCGCATAATCAAACTAATACACGTCAACTCAAAGACGTGTTAGGCTTTGCATCAGGTGAGTGCTGCTGCCGGCTGCTTGTTGCACCTTCTCTGCTCTTGCGGCTTTATGAATATAAGCGCAGCCACGAAAGGGGCAGATGGATGCCAACAGTCACTTTAGGCTGCAGTCAGGATATGTTGAGGACTGAGTGTACAATATGCTGCAGTTTTTTCTCTTGCTGCAGAGAATTGTCTGTGTAAATTTAGCTTAATTTGCTCAGATTTGCTGATATCTGGGGTATTATTTAGAGTGCAACTAGTACTAGCACTATTGCCAGCTTTTTCTGGGTTTGTGTATGTGAACCTTAACAAATGAAACATTTTCCATTGGCAATATCCCTTGAGCCAGACAGAACACTGATGAAATAAATTCTTTAATTAAATTGTTTGACAGTTGGTCCGACTGCAGAGCTCGCACGAGAGTATTACACCTGATCTTGTTTTGTAAACATGAATTTATTTGTTTGGGCAGCAACTAAAATGTATAACTTAAAAATGACACAATAATGATAATAATAATACAATTGCAAAAACAGTGTTGTAATTCATTTAATGTTACATTCAATGTTAAGTTCCGCTTTCTCTTTGTTCAACATTGTCTTATCCAGCATTGAAATGAGAGCCAATCTCCTTTTTTGAAATTGCCCTTTCTCTGATGTTAATATATTAAGAGTGTATGCAAGAGCCTAGCTGCTCACGAACATAACCACAGAGCTATTGGCATAAAGATAGAGCAGCCAATCAGCTAATGCTTCTGGATGGGCTCAGCACAGCGCTGCTAATGCAGTCAGATGGGCCATTGCCATGTGGATGGGTCACAATGGTAAGCTAAGTGAAACATGCTTTGACTACATAAATTAAATTTTTCCTAGGTGGGAAAGTGGAGTGCATCTGGGGGTCTGAACATCACTGAAGTCCCCAGGCAGAACGGCATGAATATCACAGACTCACTATCCAATCGTTCTCTGATCATTACAAGCATCCTGGTAAGGTCATGCAGGCACTCAATGTAAAGGACATTGCTATTTTTATGTCTTTTGCCACATTTTTGTCTAATTCTTTCCTTTTCTCAATTTTATGGTGTTCTGTGTTTCAATTAATGATTATGAAACTTTATGCTCATTTCCCCTCACTAAAAAATAGCTTTTGTCCTCTTCAGTGCTCGGTCCTTGAAATAAATTGACCTGGCTGAATCAACAACACAACATTCGTTTCCTGTATAAAATTAAGTTTGATTGAAAACTTTCACCTCTGGTTTGTGTTGACTACACTAGATGCAGAATACCAACACAGATTAAAGATAAATGTGAGCGCTTAACTCATTTCACCCATATAAGCAGGTACTGCAGCTTAAATAATTTTACCAACTCATTGGATACTGCCACTGCCACTGACCCATTCCAATTACATTTACATTTGTTCAATGGGCAGATGCTTTTATCCACAGCAACTTAGTGTATTCAAGGTATGCATTTTATCACTACTTGTGTTCCCTGGGAATCAAACCCACAACCTTTGCACTGCTAACAGAATGCTCTGCCAATAAGAATCCCCAAGAGATGAATCATTGCAAGCAGATGCTTGCTGATACCAACCTACTTTACCCTGTGTAATTTGCCAGATAATAGCATAAATGACATCATCAAATAAAGTGTGCACTATTTATCTTGCCATTTGTACGAATGCTGCAAGGGCTGCATTTACGCATATCACTGGAATGTTTAGGGATTTTGCAGGAGCCTCTGTGGACTTGTTTTGAACAGGCATATGAGTTATCAACATGGATAAACACTGTCATTATATGTAGATTGAGCAGCAAGGCTATAATTATGAGCTAACATCTTGATGGGATATAATCAGAGCTTTTCTAGTGCCAACAGTGCTCCTGACCCGTGTTTAATTTACAACGGGTGTTGTAAACGAGGTTTAGTCTAAAGAAAATGACTGACCCAGCACACATACCAATTACAACAAAAATGATGAAATATTCATATCCTAAAGGCTCACTGACAATTTATTTTTTCAGCAACAAAAACACCTTCTCAAATATCAAATATAAGACTAAAATGTTTATTCTGGTATCTGACACTCATATAATGATTAGGACATTATTTAGCACTCCTGCTCCATTTTAATTATTTATCAAAGTCATAACTTGGATTCATTAAATAGCAAGTTGACATCTATTATCATTTAAGTCTTATTAACATTTTTGCCAAATATGTGAAACTGTTTTTTATTATATAAATCTACTTTGTGTAATTATTAATGTTGAATGTAACTGTTCTGAATTTTAGAAAATAATCAATTGCTGTGTATCTATGGGGCATTGTATTCTGATTGTAATTGGTTTAAAAGTTCAATCGGAATGAAAATGTTCCATGTAACTCAGTCATAATAAAAAGGATTGAAATTTTTAAATCTAAATTTTAATCGTTTTGAAAGGGGTGGGATAAACCTTTTATTAAACGGATCAAACAAAAAAATCCACCACGTAAATGCGCTAAACTGATTACTTTGAATCTATGTTCTTCTGTGCATGTCTGGCCTTGACTTAATGGTCATGAGGTCAGGGGTCATCAGAATGCAAAATGGCCATGGTGATAAATTTGAACTGTTCCTAGTTGCATGAAAACACTTCCATGAAGGTATTGCTAAATTGAAACATGCCTGAGGGAAGGGATTTTTTAAGAGCTTTGTAACAAACCGTCACCCTTGTTTTAAGTGTTTATACTAAGCATTTGACAATAGCTTTCTTTGAAACATATTGTCACGGGTGAAGAATCACACGACAACTTCAGGCGGTGTGAAAATACCCCGGAGGGTGGATTTATTAATAAATAAAGGTGCGTGAGAGATGCGTGGGGGAAGCAGCCGGGCTGGCTGCTGGTGCAGGTGCAGGTGCTGGTGCTGGTGCGGCTGGTGTGGCTCGTGCTCGGGGTTGCGTCCCTCCTGGCGGCGGAAGTGTGCGGTGGCTCGTGCTCCTTTAGGCGGCTTTCGGCCACTCGCTGCTCTCTGTCGGCGCGGGGGACACGCAACGTACTTCCGGCTGGCGGCACTTTCCGACTTTGCTCTCAGCTCCGTATTCCTCACCTTTCTCTCCATCCGACTCTCAATCCTCCCCCTCTTGGCGGAAGGCGGCGGCGTTTTAACGCCGCGTCAGCTGTGCCCGGTCCGCCCGTGATGAGCTCGGGCAAGTGCGGCGCGTTCGTTGCCAGGGCGACGCTGACTGCCCCGGTGCGCCTCGTCACAATATCAATAGAGAAGCGGTTGCTGTTGAAACATGGCAATAGAGAATTGGTTCCTAAAGTTACTAAATTTCAAGCAGTAAATGGAACATAACGGTTCACAGCCTCGCTAAAGCCATAGAATCATATATTTGTGATGGGCAAAGCTACCACTCACATTTGACGTATAATCACATATAAGAAAACATTTTATTTGCACATACAGCTACTCAAACTGTCTTTTTATGCACACTGTGTGTTTATTCATGTCACTGATATTAATAAGCCATAAGTACTACAATAAAAGCTTCTTTTTTAAGGAAACTAGCACTGCGTTGTATAATGGCACTTTGGGACTGCCATCAGTGTGACAGCATCTGAAGCATGTGTTAAACTAATCCGATGTTGATTGGTGTTGGCATCATGACATAACATGACAATGTACCATGGAAACATTTTCAGTCTTTTATTTTTTTGTTTGTGAACTGCCAAAGCAGGCTTCGGTAAAGAGGTCCTGAAGTCCTCAAGTCATAACTTATTTAATGTTATATATGAATATGTTGACCTCAAGTCATCACTGATTTATTCCGGTACATATGAACATGATGACCTCAAGTAATCACTGATTTATTCTGTTACATATGAATATGATGACCTCTAGTCATCACTGATTTATTCTGTTACAGATGAATATTTTATTCTGTTAAATATGAATATGTTGACCAAGTCATCACTCATGGGTCATCACTCATGGGAGTGATAGCAGATCTATATGTTTTTTATTATCTTTTTATTTTTGCAGGAGAAGCATTGATCAAATTAAGGTTAATGTGCAAAATCTTGGTCCTGAATCAGAGCTGGATTTGGCCACTTTTGGCCCACCGCTTTGGGCCTACAGCAGCTGATGTTTTCTTTTACTTTTTAGAGGACTGTATGAAATAAACTCAGCACCCACAAGAAGCACACATATACTGGTGTGTCAGCTCAGATTTGTAAACAAAAAAAGAAAAGTTTAGATTACTTTATCACAATTAGATTTTTATTTCATTTTCACACAGGAGACAAAATAAAAAGTTTTATTTTTGTAGTCAGTTGTTTTAAAGTATATATAATAATATTGGTTTATAGTATGATATAATAATATCCAATAATGTTGGATTACTGAAGCAATGAAGGACTCAGAGATGTACTAGTTAACAAATACAAAGTTTGAAAAAATGGCAAAAACATGCACTTCAAATTCAAATTTCTTTCAAACCCTTTATTTGTATTATTTTTTGGCCCACTGTTTGCCTTGCCTTTTCTTCTTGACTTAACAGGAAAACTTGATGTGACATCTGTACCACATATGACAATAAATCAGTGATGACTTGAGGTCAACATAATCATACAGTATGTTACAGAATAAATTAGTGAGGACTTGAGGTCAACATATTTCTATGTAACGGAATAAATCAGTGATGACTAAAGGTCAACATATTCAAATAAAACAGAACAAATAATCTAACTCAATCACTTCTACCTGGATCTCGCAGCGAATCGCAGTAGCGTCTCAAATACTGTCTGCTGGTGGACTGAGCTGAATGGTCTGTGCGGCGCGCAAACTAGCGCTGTTTTGTTCCGCATTTCCGGCGTTTGTCTTTGAATGCAACTGGGCATGACGCAACAGAAATTGGCAGTGTCACAGTATATGCTAACGACAGAAATATTAGTAAAATTTGTGGTGCCGGCAGTGCGAGCACTAATAAACCGGCAGAAAATAAAATTGCAAAAGGCCACTATTGAATCAGAGTCCTTTGATAGCTAGGCACACTATAAAAAATCAATTTCAAAACTTATTAGATTGTCTTAACTGGAGCCAAAAATTAACATAACATCTGTCTAGGCTGAACGGCTAATTTGTCAGGGACAGCGATAAACAAAACCTTTTATTTAAATTAATAGAACTAAAAACCCCCACAAGAGGGCTAGAACGAGGAACAAGGGAATTACAATGCAAAAATATAAATAAACGATCTTAAGGAGGAACTTAAAGTACAATTAAAACATGGAAAAATCAATGACACTACAAATTTCAAAACAAATCAAACCAGACTTAACTTTAAATGAAGTTTTATTAACTAAGTTCAGGAGGAGCACGGTCATGTAATCCAACCAATCAACACGCAACGACGCATATATATAGCCGTCCCTCACCTCCGTAACATGACAGTCTCGCAGCATCCCTCCACCACCCCATCACCTCACTCTTGGTTGGTATCTACCTCAGTCAAGGACGGGGGGAGTACTCTGGGTTCGGGCCAAATTCCGAGCTCGGAGCCCTCCCCCCGGACAGCACGCCAAATACGCATAATTTGCGATTGCATGTTAGTGCGAACTCGTGAAACATACAATAAATGGAAACGGACACTGCATACATAAACTACATAAATATTAACAATAAACGTGGATGACGCGGATGAGAGCAAAACTGAAGAGGGACATGAACAAAGCAACGAAGACCATAAAAAATAAACAAGCAGCTCGGACTATACCGCCGTTGTCAAAACCCACAGATAGAACACGACAAACGAAACACAGACCAGCACAGGACAGCAGACACCATGGCATTAAATACGCCAGGGGACAATGACAGACAGGTGTGTGAAATCAAACAAACAAGGAAACAAGGGGGCGGGGTCATGACGCAGGACCGGAGAGCACATGGCAGATGTAAACAAAGTCGATGCCATGTGCCTCCACATAGACCGAACACCCAGAGCGCGGGTCTAAACAACGACTTTCGAAATCGAAACCAAGAACAGACAGGACCAGTCGGAATCTAGCCCCATTCCCTGACATAGAACACAGACTGTGTAAGGATCCTGGCAAAACACGATCTCCAAACTTGACAAGACCCTGACATAATTAGGCTAACTTAACAAACTAAACTAATGTTAAAACACCCTTACAGTGTGTACCTTTAAAATTCATATGTACTGTATATCAGCACTGATCAATAGTTCTCTAAGGAGAAAAGCCCCTGTTACGTTACTTGCAGTGTGGATAAGACCGGGAACCACAGTGAAACTGTTCCCCAGATTTAGAGCGAGGACATTTTTTCTCTCTCTTGTTCTGGCTGAAATGGCACATACTGTCATTGCGTGTAGAAATAGTTTGTAAAGGTAGATTGTAAAGGTCACCTTGATCAAAAGAACTGCAGTAACAGAGCACTACACAATAACTGCATTCCTGCTTATGCTGGTGAACTGATGAAAAGCTGCATCCAAATAGTTCCCTTTCAGTCAGTCACGTTTGACATTATGTCAACTGACAATTTTTTGGAGAATTTTTTTTTTCGGAGAATGTTTTGTTTTCTTTGTTCTTTGGGGGTAATGCCACAAGAGCAGTTTCCTCGCCCTCTGGGCCAAACTGGATGGTGCCTGACAGTGAGAGATGCATTGCTTCCTCACTCCCAGGCTTGTGTTCGCCAAGGCAGGTGACGTGGTGTTTTCCTGCTCATGCATCTCCTGCCTCCCGGTTGGGACTAGTCGCTCAGCCTCCTCTTCGGCTTGAGCCTGGCCCTGGCACCTCTTCGGGCTTGTCTCTCGCCCCCCTGGCACCACTCTTCGGAATCTGGGGGCCTGGCTAGGACTCCCCAGCCTGTCTCGTTGGCTCCTGAAGACGATCAGACTCGGCTATGCGATTCAGTTCGGCAGGTGCCCGCCCAGTTTCAGCGGCATCCAGTCTACCTCAGTTGTGGACAGTGATGCTGCGGTCCTGCGAGCGGAGATTGCGGTCCTCCTGGCGAATGATGCAATAGAGCCTGTCCCTCCAGCCGAGATGAAGTCTGGGTTTTACAGCCCGTACTTCATCGTGCCCAAGAAAGGAGGTGGGCTGCGGCCAATCTTGGATCTGCGTGTCTTGAATTGGTCCCTGCACAAGCTACCCTTCAAGATGCTCACACAGAAGTGCATTCTCTCATGCATTTGCCAACGATTGGTTCACAACGATCGACATGAAGGATGCGTACTTCCACGTCTTGATTTTGCCCCGATACAGGCCGTTCCTTTCGGTTTCCGTTAGGGGGTCAGGCATACCAGTACAAGGTCCTCCACTTTGGGCTGTCCCTGTCACGGAGGCCGCCCTTGCCCCATTGCGGGAAGTGGACGTTCGCATCTTCAACTACCTCGACGACTGGCTCAATCTGGCCCACTCTCAAGAGCAGTTGTGCGAACACAGGGACCTGGTGCTACGGCACCTCATCATCTCAAGCATCTCTTTCCTCAGTATGTAGCTGGACTCAGTCACCATGGTGGTGCGCCTATCCAACGAGCATGCGCCTCTTCCCACTTCCCACTGCCCGCTGTATTATTCCCTCTGTCTGAGGCACCCCTTGGGATGGATGCGTTGGCAGACAGCTGGCCCTGGGGCCTGCACAAATATGCACTACTCTCACGTTTTCTTGAGACCCAGACCTGGCTACATGCCCAAGGTTCCAACCATGCCTTCCAGAGATCAGGTGGTGAACCTGCAAGTGCTGCCTACAGAGGAGGCAGACCCAGCCTTTCCTTGCTGTGTCCCGTCATGCCTTGCACATTTACTTGGACCGTACTCTGAGCTTCAGACACTCTGATCAGCTTTTTATCTGCTTCGGAGGGCGGCAGAAGGGGAAGGCCCTCTCCAAACAGAGGTTGGCCCACTGGATAATGGATGCCATCGCCTTGGCGTATCAGTCCCAAAGCATGCTGTGCCCCCCCGGAGTGAGGGCTCACTCAACTAGGAGTGTTGCCTCCTCCTGGGCGTTGGTGCATTGCACCTTTTTAGCAGACATTTGCAGAGCAGTGGGCTGGGTGACACCCCACACCTTTGCAAGGTTCTACAACCTCAGGGTAGAGCCTGTATCCTCCCGTGTGTTGGGGCCCACTGGCTAGTGGGCAGGAAGACAGGCTTGGTGTCTTCGCTTGCATTCGCCTCCGCCCTAGGATAGGGAGACATAGGCAATTGTATTCCTTTGCAGTGGTTTCCCAGAAGGTGAACCCTACCTTGTGATTCCTCTAGCACTGAAAAAGGATTCCTCCAGGACTGAAAAGGAACGTCTTGGTTACAAATGTAACCCCCGAAGGAGGGAACGGAGACGTTACGTGATTCACCGCTAAATAACCGGGACACATCTCGGCTTCTTAGCCGAGAAGGGCGAGCAATGGCTGGCTTTATACACCCGCTTCCGGGTAGGCGGAACCTGGCCCGCAACTCTCTTGCCCAAATGCGCATTGGCTCTTTCCTCTCGGACCAATGTTCATTGGCACGTTTTTTTCTACTCGAAGGTGATAGGGCTCTCAAGCAAGACCCCATACGTCAGTCCGTTGACGTAATGTCTCCATTCCCTCCTTCAGGGAACGAGGGTTACATACGTAACCAAGATGTTTAGCCAGATCAATTATTTCACCAAAGTCATCTTTAAAACAATGTCTGAGCTTCAATCAAAGCTTATTTAAAGACATACCTCCAGTATTGTACCTCTAAATGAAAGAACTCAACAGCTTGACTAAACCAAGATAACTGACATTCTTCAGATAATCTATTCCATCTCCTCATTTTAATCTCAAACCTTTTTTTTCCCTTTTTATTATGCAATGTTGCTTAATATGATACCTGTTATCTATCATGTTAATATGACAGTCTGAGAACAGTGGGGTGGGCTAGGTGCGTTTGGTACATTTGTGCAATTAGAGTGCCATGGGTTGCTTGCATGAGCCAAAAAACAATTAAAAAACAATTGAAAACACACCTGTTTCGCAGACACCTGACTTATCCCTAATGCTCTGATATTGTTTCCGACATAAAATACCGCCCCTTCTTCTGTTTCTCCTGTCTCTAGCATCATAAATTGATTTCCACTTGTAATGTAGCTTTGTAGACTTGGCTTGTTGGTTCTTAAGACAAAATGTTTAATGCTCTCATCCTTTGTAAGTCGCTTTGGATAAAAGTGTGTGCTAAATGAATAAATGTAAATTATATATAAATCCCCGTAAACCACATATGCAAGTATGCTTGTAAGAATGTGTGTGTGTTGGAGTATGTGTATGTGTGTGTGTGTGTGTGTGTGTGTGTGTGTTTAATGGACAGAATGATAAAACTGCTTCTTATTGAAAATTTTGTATTTGTACAGGAGGAGCCATATGTCATGCTTAAAAAGTCTGACAAAGCTCTGACTGGCAATGACCGCTTTGAGGGCTTTTGCATCGATCTGCTGAGGGAGCTGGCCAGCATTTTGGGGTTTTCCTATGAGATCCACCTGGTGCAAGATGGGAAGTATGGTTTTCAGGATGACAAAGGCCAGTGGAACGGAATGATAAAGGAGCTCATGGAACATGTGAGTATTCATAATGGAAATAACAAAGAGTAAATCAAGACTCTGTTAATACTAATTTACATTCAGTAGTTTTTGATTAACTAGTGTGTGACGGGAGCAAAAATAAACATTCAAGTGCACTACTAAAGTGTCTGTCTGAAAACATCTGATAACAGTGAAGAAGCTTGTGTTTAAATACACACTGATATTTTTAGACGCAGTGTTTCTGTCTGCTTGTTAAATCTTAAATCAGTTTACTCTCAAAGGTTGTGGAAACGGTTTTCTTCAACTACATGTGGCAACACATGTATGAACTCATATGATCCTCTTATACCTTAAAAAAGTACAAATATTGTTATGAGGGCATTTCACACTGAGATTGACTTGTATGATGTGAGTGACACAGAGACTTGTGCTGTTTGTCGTATTACATAAACTAAATAGTAAGTGTATAATGGTTTGAAATGCTTTAGGCCAACAACACAATGGTAACAAGTTGACATGAACATAAACTAGTATGATTTTAGCATAACTAATTGCAAAGGGGATTACATCAACAAAACAATTTCGTTCAGGGAAATAGTTCAGTCAGCTCAAGGGGAAATACATATAATTAATTGTCTTTAAATATACATATTTTGTAGTACGACAATAAACGGCTTATGCATTCGTCCAGCGAGTACATACGTGATCTTATTGGATCTAAGAAACATTATTTGTCTGGCCTTGAAAAACAAAGTTTCTCTGCTTTAACAGGACTTTAGAGCATGTAGCAAAAGATCAAACACAGTTTAAGTTACATGATTTGACAACAATCAAGGGTGAATACATATGAGTGTTTATTAAACTACACTACAGGAGAAACATATAACATATAACTAGACATAAACATACACACATTAGAATCTGCCCCATTTGGCCATGCCGTTTTGTTTTTCTTTAGCACTTAGTAAAACTTTCCAAATTATCTGTTGATCATAATTTAGGGTTTGATTATTTGTAAATTCTCATACTCTTAGTTATTCTTTCATTGGGGACCCAATGTCGCACAGTCTCACACCAACCGGTATACATAGATCTCAAGGACACAAAACGGTCAGTCTAATCTTAGTCATAGGTTGACGGGTAAACTAATATAATTAAATCTGGCCTCTCCATGTATGATCTTATCCTGACCTACTTATTTTGTGGTAAATAAGAGGGTAGGGGAAAGGTAAAACCGAGGTCACGTCCTGGGTATCAGCACTTCATCGGAGGAAACACGAAACCATATCTTTGGAAAACAGAACTCAATGTTCTTCAATGTACTGCTTCACTTCATTGTAATTAAATGAGTGCATTGCTTGCTCTAATACAGCTACCACGCACAAAAAACACCAGTGGAAAAGGTGACAGAACACCTAAATCACATTGACACGCCACAGAGAGACAACGGCAAATGCTGCAGCAGCAAACATGCCTTTAAATGCCTTCATCAAGTCAGCAGTACTAGACAATGCTGAAAGCGGCTTACCTCCATGAACCCCGGCCCATTGGCTCAATCTTCTGTCCTGTCCATCACAAGACCAGCAGCTGCTGGGCTGACTTCCCATCCCATTGCCTTATACTGTCCTCACCATCAGAGGTCACACACATCCCAGGGCTGCAGAGCTATAATAGTTTAAGTGACATTTAGTGGAGGAAGTCATATGGTGGGACTCAATGGTGAGGTGCTGGAAGGGTTAGAGAGGTGACTTACTGCAGCGGCACTTAATCTTCTCTGCACTTCAGCCAGAACCGGCCGATTGCAGTCATCTTGAGGGTAACAAAAGGATTATGGTTGTAAGAGTCATAAATGGAGATTGTGTGTGTTGGGTTTGACTGAGGATGGAAAAGTACAATAAAGTGCATAGCTGTCTTGTCAAATATATGAAAATATTATTCATATGATAACAAATAAAAGGGAAGTGTGCCCATAAAAAGGTTTGGTAAAATACATTATCTTGTTCCAGTCTGATGTGTGGAGGCAGATGCTGTATAAACGCAAACTATGTGGTGGTAACAGAACATCAATCTGTTTGTTTTAGCATCTCAATCAGCATGATGTTAGCTTAACTAATGGTGTGAGTATGGGATGGGTTTTTCCAGTTGAGGGACATAAAGAGTTATTTTGAGAAGGTTCTTCATTTCAACAGGCACCATCAACAGGAAAGTCTATATGGTGAAACTAGTGCAGAAATTACACTCTTCTCCATTTAATAACTGGCATTCGTGTGGTACTTCATTCAAAATTCATTTTAACATACATAATGCCTTCAGATCTTTATTTAATGATGGCAGGTTAGACACTGGAAGGTGAGTGCAAATTGGCTTGGCAGTCACCTATGAACTTGTCAAAAATGATAAACAAGCTCACTTATGATGGTTATCAGAAACAAAACCCAGCGTTACCTGCACGTTTTTAATATTTGCTTTTCTATAAACATTGCCTTGAAAAATTTTTCCACTTTTAGTTTCTTGTCAAACGTCTTAAGCCTCAGGCTCAATGCCATGGATTTGAGTGTATAGTATACTTGAGCCTTATCAGATGGCCTGCACGGTATTTTTAGGAACACTCATTTTGCGGCTGAGTGCCCTTTTTGCTGCTGTCTATTTAGATAAGCTGATCTGAAATCAGCAGACCTGAAAAGCAAACTGAGAAACAAGCTCTGAGACCTGACCTGGGTCTGCCACATAAGGCTGGGCTAGATAGAGTGTTTTCATATGAGTAAATTCAAAGCCTTATCTCTTAAGGGTTTATGGATTTGATGATTTCTTGACTGAATCTCTCCAAATGTTGCAGCTTGAGCCGTGAGATTTGACAAAAAAAAGTGAGATTTCTTGTATGTTATTTCTAATAAAGTTTTATTAACAAAGTTCGGGAGGAGCATGATCATGCAATCCAACCTCGCACAGGGGTATGTATATATAGCTGTCCCACCTTCATGACAGCCTTGCAGCATCCCTATGCCACCCCATCACCTCACTCTTGGCTGGTATCTATCTCAGTCAAGGATGTGGGGAGTACTCTGGGTTCAGGCCAAATTCCGAGCTTTGAGCCCTCCTCCGGACAGCACGCCAAATATGCATCTATGATAATTCGCGATTGCATGTTAGTGCAAACTATGAATTAACTTAAAATGGTTTTCAGATTGCCTTGCCATTTGTGCATCAAAATAAGCTTGAGGAAAAATGCACTTGTTAAACATCTTCAACAAGCAAATGCTTTAGTATGTGATTGTTTTCATCTGATAAAGTGACATAAAATCACAGTGTGATACAGTTTAACTGTTACCCTGCGTGTTCGCAAAAAACAGAGTTTCTTAACTGAATTACTGAATCATGTTGAGTTTTTACAAGCATTAGATTATACTAATAATGTATGCAAAGCCACCTATAGAAATCTGAATTAGTTTTTACATGGTTTACATAGTTGTCTACAAGCAACTCATGTGAGAGAATTTCAGAACTTAGTAGTTTTGTATGTTGCTCTTAAAGTAGAATGTTTTTTGTAAATGATAATACTAAGTAATTTATTGGCTGTGGTGACAAAATATGTTTCCAGAATATTTTAATTTTTTTAAATATTACATAATCGACAGATACAATATATATGTTATTGCTGTATTGTTAAATTATTATCTGTTCATTGTTTTAATAGTGTTTTCACAATATTAGATTGTGACTGTTGAATGTATTTAAATTTACTTAATTGTAATTCAGTTTTACATTTTATAGGAGGTGATTAATTCAATACCTATTTTAACGTCCAATTTTGAAATCAGTTGTCGATAAGTTTATTTTATAAATGTGCAGTAAAATATGTTTTGTTTTTGGTTACACTTCTGTGTTGTTGCTTTACACCAACCTTAAAATAGTGTTTTGGTTGCCACACTGACAATGACAAATTTGTGTGAGATTATGGATCACTTGGGGGCGTTAGACAGGAGACGTTGATATCCAAGAAACTCCTGGAAATATGACGTCAGAAAGAGAGAACAAACCTTAAAATATGTGTAGAGCACATATTATTACAATCATTCTTAAACTCTGAGCTGGAACATGAATTAAAGTCACAAGGACTGTGTCATTTTCTCTTCTTCCCTAAAAGTGGCCACAGATCCTCTTCAGAGCTAAAGGTTATGGTGGAGGAAGGATCTCAGTAATGCAACATGCCTTATTAGACTTGATTTAGTTATGACTGATGATCTCATTAATCATCCAGCCATTGCCAGTGTTAGTAGCATGTCATTTCTCCTTGTTAAAGTAATTAATCTTTGCTCATGTGCATAAGCCAGAAAGTTATACCAGCGCAGGCTCATTGTTTAGCTGTACTAACTTTGACTTGGTCTATGTAGCACCTATTAATAAATTTCACAGTCCTGAGCACTTGGCAAGCTAAAATCATTGTCGTCACGACCTAACAAGCAAAGACAAAGTATGTCTATAAAAGTTAATCACAGATGATATTGACATTTTGATTCATTGTCAATGAGTGAATACTGATGTTGGGTCTCAAATTTGGCTCTGACCTTGGTGTAATTACCTCCCAGTCATGTAAATGTATTTGCTTTTATAAAACAGTTAGAACCTGCTTTAAATGTGACTGGGCACGTTCTAACCATTCTGCTCATACTTGTGACAGCTCTGTGAATTGTGCTGTGGAGCTAGGTAATGTGACGGAGTAAGAGCCTTTTCCCTTTTGAAACACCAATATAAACAGTCTCCCATAGCAACTGCAGCAAAAACTCTGGTGTCCAAAAACTGCCCAATGGGACAGGAAGAGCATCTGGCTGACATGTAAAGCCTTTAGTAGCAGGTCTTATTATTTAGGGGCGGAGTTATCAGTGATATGACACAATAGATTGAGGTGAAAAATCAGATTAAGAAATTCTAGAGAAAGCAGCAGATGGTCTGAGATTAAGACTAGTATGAGCTCGCATGAAAATTCATGATGATTCAAGTTGATTTGTGTCCATTTTTGGATTTTATTTATTTGATAGACACTTTTTCCCAAGAGAAATGTACACTTCATAAAGTCTGAATTTCTCTAGTTATTGAATATGTGTACTTAGCAAACTTAGCAATTAACCAGTTGATCCGCAGGTACAGGTTAGTGCTGGTTTGTTATTGGAGTAGCTGGTGGACCAGCAGACATGCTGATCTTTTCAGCAGGGTTTGTCCTGCCCTGCAGGTGATGTCTGTGCTTTTCAGAAGCTGTGGTAGGACAAAGAAGACAGCTGTGTGTTGATGATCCAAATATTTTATGAGATTGCAGGAACCTCCCCTGCAGACAAACAGGGTCTTTCTACTTTTCTTCTGGTTAGTCACACGCTGCCTTATGTTTAGGCCTTAGAAGCTGTCAATTAGGACAGTGTTTTTCATAAGTACTGTCACAAAGAACCAGAACCAATGCCCAGACTACAGGAGACAACAAGATAATTCACCATCCAGCCACTAGACCTGATCATGCCAAAGAATTGTCAAGGGAAGCGAGGAAATGTAACAGCTGATTGGTGGAAGGAAGAAAGAAGATTCTTTTGTGAGGAAATGCTCCATTCCATGATGGTTGGAATGTAATATTTTGTGAGACCAGAGTCTGTGAGAGTTCTATCATGTTAGAGGGAAGAATGCAGTGAAGCGTGCACCAAGCAGCTGGTTTCATTAACCTCCTGTCCAACCCTGGAGAGAAGGCAGGGTAAGGCAGTGTAAATGATGACCTTCTAAAGATGGAGCCAGACATCAGCAAGTGAACGCCTCCCTGCTCTTGCAAATCATAGAGTTAGGGAATGAAATAGCAGACAGCCAGGAAACTAGGCCACTTGTTTTAACAGTTGAGTCACCTTGGCAATACTGAGTCTTAGCCTCTGGGTTGTGAATTTGCTGGTGTTACTGTGTGTGATGGACTGGTTTGTATGCTGTCAGATCTACATTCCTCACAGGAGAGATATTATCATCATTTCTGGTGACTGTACGTGTGTTCAAGTCAACTGATTTTAAGAAATTGTCCTGCAGTTTTACTTGCTATTAATCTTGGAAATAGCATTAATGTTTCCAATTTTAAATTAATCATTAATTACTTACATACATGCAAGGTTGCTGCATATAGGTCCCTCAGGCTCTTTTAGGGAAACTGTCCAAAATGTACTCAAAGATTCCTAACTGTTAGCCAGTGAGTTGAAAACTTTTGTCTTGTGTCCTCCAGAAAGCCGACCTTGCCGTCGCTCCGCTTACAATCACCTTTCTGCGTGAAAAGGTGATTGACTTTTCCAAACCATTCCTAAACACTGGCATCAGTATCCTGTACCGCAGACCCAACAGCACCAACAGTGGCTTCTTCTCCTTCCTGAACCCCATGACCCCTGACATCTGGGTCTACATCCTATTGGCCTATCTGGGCGTCAGTTGTGTCCTCTTTGTTATTGCCAGGTGAGCAAAAAGTCATCATTCATTTACCTGTGACCATTAACCTTATATAACAACATTGTTAATGACCGGAATGATACCTTATGAGATACCGAATAAGGTCCATCACAGGCCTTGTTGATGGGGGCTAAACCTTTTCAATTAGACTTGAATTTATGCGTGGTAGATGATAAAAATGGGTTCTTATTGTCTTACATTGCAGGGGTGACCTAAACTATTCCCAGGAGCTCTATCTTTTTTAAAGCTTGTAAACTGTGGAAAGAGTGTGTCTAGTGCTTGCAATTGTTAGTAATGGGCTCCTACAAATAATGATGTGGCAACTCAAAGGACCCTCAAGTAGAATGTTAAATATCTGTTTGGACTGCTGCATGTAGTTAGTCACCTAAAGTTTTTCTTTCTTCAGTTTACCTTAAATTACCACAGTAGACTAACCAATGAAAAAAAACTACAATTTCAAAAAAATTCTAAAAACCAAAAAACCTAAAATAAACTTTATTCATTATACTGTATTCATTTAGAGTATAGGGAATTAATTAAGTATTATTTAAGTATGTTGCTGTCTTCCTTTAAAATAAATGACACTTACTTGAATGACATTTTGTTATCTAATGCATGACATTCAAACACACTACTATAGTGTGTTGGCTGATTCAATACTGACATACTAATAAAATAAAAATAAAAGTCTGAATAAAAATCAAAAAAGTCAGAAATCACTCCTAGAAACATCACTTCACTCTTTGAAATCTACATTTACAGTTTGAGGAGATGAATCCATGCAGAACAACAAAAATAAAACTAGGTGTGATCTCTTCAGGTAGTTTGATAGTATCTACATTATGCTTTGAGACCAAAGGAGATGAACATGATTAATGGGCTTAGTATTTATTTACAATCACAGACAATAAAGAATATTGACTTTTTCTGCCTTTCTGCTCCTGAATAAGCTTGAACAAATACCCACAACGCATGATATGGAGAAGGAGGGAAAATAACTCATTATTTTCACTTAATTTCACTCAACCACTCAATTTTTTGGCTGATTTTTTTTTAAATCAGAAAAATAAGGTATTTTTAAGGTATTTGCTGTATTCGTTGTCCCTAACATTTTAATGTAATTTGTACTAAATGTTCTAAAGTGGTTAAACTGTAACTGTGGTTCTGTAAGGCTTTGGTGCTATTGTACAGCCTGAATCATATTTACATCCAGTACAGAGAGAGGAAAACAGAGCTTATGCTGTACTACTGTGATCATTTCAGATGGCTTTGAAGTGGTATGGCAATAACAGATTAAATGCTTGGTGGCTTGCCTGTGCAACGCTTGCTGCCATAATGCTTAGGTGTTGTTGGTAGTTGTTTTTTGGTAGCTAATGCAGTATTGCAAGATTGTTATAGGCATTCCTATATGGTTGTTGTTTATTGGGCTTTCCTGTAGCTCAGTGGTTAGAGCATGGTGTTAACAATGCCAAGGTCATGGGTTCTATTCCAGGGATTGCACATACTCAGAAACAATGTATAGTATATTGCAATGTAAGTCGCTTTGGATAAAAGTGTCTGCCAAATGCGTAAATGTAAATGGTCAAATGATCCACCCAAGTGTTACATGATCTATTGCTCAGGTTCCTCCCTGAGTGTACGGCTATGGCATTTTTTCAGCTGTGAACCATCAAGTGAAAATCTTAAATCAGATGGCTTTGAAATGTAATAACACACCTCTCCTAAACAATCCACATGATTTGTGTATCAGTTATTACCAGCAATGATGTAATAGTAATCCTGATGCTTGCCTTATGAAACAGCACAAGGCAAGAGTCTAATGAAGAGTGTGCCTGCCATATAGCTGACTGTGATCAAACAGTGATAAAGAGTTAAAGAGAGTGCCAAGGTGTGCCAATTAGGAATCCTACCTTTTCAGAAGCAGCAATTGTTATTATAAATTTTTTTAAATCGTTTTGTGTCAGTAATGCTTCAGAAATGACATGCTTCATCTTTGAATTGGCAGCAAAGGTAATGTTTTCCCTTTGAAACTCTTTCTGGTTCCTGGCTCTGATTTTGTTGTAGGTTCAGCCCATATGAATGGTATGATGCTCATCCATGTAACCCGGGATCTGATGTGGTAGAAAACAACTTTACACTTCTCAACAGCTTCTGGTTTGGCGTGGGCTCCCTCATGCAGCAAGGTACAGTGAGCTTGAGCTTCTCGTGCAAACTCAACACACCTCCCCAGAAAACAACAAACAAAAAGAAAACCTGACAATGACGTGACACAAGTGTTTTCCTGTCAAACCATGCAGAGTTCAGACTGCTCTGACAGGAGGAGGAATCATCTTGCTTGTCAGTGAGGTGGGAATGAGGGGTGTCAAACATCTGTCATACACACTGGCAGGTTGGAGGGATAACAGCACTGCTTGTTTCCAGACACTCGCTTGCCATCAGAGACCTTCATGATTGTGAGCTTGAAAAGTTGACAGAAGAGTGGGTCTGTTTGCAGCAGATTCATGGTGGGGCATCTCTGTGGTTCATCTCATATCCTGTTGGCATATCCCATTTCTATACATTGTTCTTTTTTTCCTTTGTTTCAGGACTGCTTGGGCCAATATACTGCTGAGTTTATTTTTTTAATTTCTTTTCATTCACAATAGCTGGAATTAGCTTCAGAGTGGCATTATAGTTTTTGTAGAAGAGGAATCGTAAGGAAAGGCATGTTTAAAATGCCAAATGCCTTGTTTAGAATGGAGACAAGAGTTGATCATCGTTTCCAAGCCACATGCACCTGGCAGTGTTCGCCAGGTTCCGCAAACAACTTGCTCATCTTAAACAAGCCACATAATTCTGATCCAATTAGGAGTTCACTTAATGATTCTGGTTACTTGAGCTGCAATCCATAACTTTCTTAGTTAAACAAAAATCATTAAATGTGCAGGTATAAAACAGATCAGTGTTCGAAACTGTGTCCTTTTACTACCCTGATTTGCAACGATAAGTTTATAATACTGATTTACAATTTTAGCTGCCGGGTCCAACTACACTGGAAATGTCAGTTTGACTTAATTTGTGGTTACGTAACATATGTAAACAGAAAGAAAGGTTCTAAGTGGGTTCTGACCAATAGTTGGACAGTAGTTAACATTGTTTTCCACGTTAACTTTCAACACGTCAACACGTCAACTTTCAAACAGAGATGGTAATAAAGAGGCATTAAAGCTGTAATCAGTAAAGTGAAAACTAAACAAAAATGAGTAATTGAGCAAGTACATAACAGATCAATGTTCAAAACTGATTTATAAATTGAGCTGTTGGATCAGATTTCCCAGGAAATGTCAGTTTAGCTTTATTTGACTTCAACATACGTAACGAAAAGTACATAAGTAACTATCATTGTGTTATAATGTTATAAATGTTATAAACAAAGATGGTGATAGAGAAGCAAAATTACAGATTGCAGCCTTAATTTTTCCTTTATTATTCCAATTATTTTAGTATTTGATTAGTTAAGGGACTTCCCATCCAATACAATATACAAAGCAAACTATTTTTTTGTCCCATATTTTATTTTTTAATTCTGTATTATGAATATTTATCTTTAACTTCACATTGTCAGTAAATACATAAATGTAAGTCTGAAAAACACAAAGCAATTCTCAGACTGAGTCATTTAAACAGTTTTAAAATGATAATTCCTGTGTTTTTGACCGACTCATTCAAAAGAACCATTTCATAGAGCCACTTGTTTGTAAATCAGACTACAGGGAAACGTAATAAAAACACGATTTGTTTCACAGCTCTGGTGCAAGACCTGCTGTTGGAGTGTTTTATAATAGTGATTCATCTATATGTCGATGGACGTTCAAGAACCATTAATAGAACCAATCGTCATAAAACTCACTTTCAAAAAAACTCACTTGATTCCAGTAATGAAACCAGTCCTGTGTCAGTTCTCAATTTCCAAACCTAATTAGACTGTTAGCTTTTATTTGACACCACCCCTAAGTAAATGGCACTCTCTCTCAATTCTACTCAGAGAATTATATGAGGGAAATCAATAATAAAAACATGCAGCATCTGATGCAGTTTTATTAGTACCCACAGGAATGCATTAGCCAACCATACGCCCCCCAAACCAAACAACAAAATAAAGTAGGCCAGGGAGTCATGAAATCTTTTACCAAATGTGAAGAGGCAAATGGAAAAGAGTTGGTCTTAGCCCATGGTGAATGTTTACCCACAAGGAACCAAATCTGATACACAATTTATTATGCCAGAAATCTCCACTAATGTGCATATGAAACCATTCAGTTAAAGGTAGTTTTTGTCCGGCAGGTTAATAAGACAATGCAGACAATGCCCGTCTATGGTGTTTACTGACTGCCCACGAACAATGTATACTCTGACCCGCCCTCAAACAGTTCTGCTGGTTTGCTTGGTTACACCATGTAGATACCATTGCACCATGTTATTATTATACTACTGGTAGTACATTTACATTTAGTCATTTAGCTGACGCTTTTATCCAAAGCAACTTACAAATGAGGACAAGGAAGCAATTTTAACAACTATAAGAGCAACAATGAAAAAGACAGGTCTCAGGTATTCCAACACAGTGTAAGAAGCTGAAATTTATTTCTTTTTTTAATAAAAGAAGTAGAAGTAGAGGTAGTGGCGGTGTGTTAGTTGATTAATTAAGGAAGTGAAGACTAAATAGTTGAGTTTTTAGTTGTTTCTTGAAAACAGCTAATGACTTAGCCTTTCTAATAGAGTTATGAAGTTCATTCCACCAACCGGGCAGAGTGAAAGTAAAAGTCTGGGAAAGTGATTTCTTTCCTCTTTGGGATGGAACCACAAGGCGACGATCATTAGCTGAATGCACGTTTCTGGAGGGCACATAAGTGCGAAGTAGTGAGAGCAGGTAAGAAGGTGCGAATCCAGTAGTCACTTTGAATGCAAACATCAGAGCCTTGAATCTAATGCGAGCAGCTACTGGCAGCCAGTGCAACTGGATGAACAGCGGAGTGATGTGTGCTCTTTTAAGCTCGTTAAAGACCACTTTAGCTGCTGCGTTCTGAAGCAACTGCAGGGGCTTTATACCTTTGACCTTGATAGTAGCCCTGCGAGGAGAGCATAGCAGTAGTCCAGTCTGTAGAGAACAAAAGCTTAAACGAGGAGTTGTGCTGCATGTTCCGATAGGAAGGGTCTGACCTTCCTTGTAGAGAGCGAATTTGCAGGAATGAGCAGTTCTAAAGATGTGGTCAGAAAAGCTCAGTTGATCATCAGGGTGGAAAGAGAGGTAGAGCTGGGTGTCATCAGCATAGCAATGATAGGAAAAGCCATATTTCTGACCTACTTCATGAAGTAACCTACTTCATGACAGCAAAGGTTTTTAGCTTCACTTGGCATTCTGATACAGTTCCTATACATACCCCTCAATAAATAAGAAAAACAATAACCCTGCTATCACATCACATAATGTACCACATGCTATGTTTAACTGAGAAACATCCTGGTAATAACTTACAGTATCTCTGGTGACAAGCCTCCCTAAATGGGCTTTAGGGTAATTTGGGCATTAGGGTAATTCAGTTAGGGCAATGGGCTTTTTGTTTGCATTTGGTGTATGGGAATGCCAATCACAACCGATGGGACAGCTGACCAATCAGAGCAGAGTAGGCTCATGGAAACGAGGGGTTTAGTGAGACTAAATCTTCAAACTGCTCTGGATGAATCGTGTCATGACTCTTTATTAGATTTTTTTTTATTTTTGGGGAACATAACAGTTTAACATAACAGTTTTCTTACTTGGATGCATGTAAATCTGTTGTTGAAGACAACAGGCATAATATTATGCCAATTAAAATGGCACAATAGGTTGAACATAGCTTGAACATTCAAAGAAAAAAAACATCCAAAATTATATTCAGAATAGTGTGAGTGATTGTATCCTTTTGTTTTGTTTTTGTAAAGCAGTTTGAATTACCCTTTTGTATGAAATGTGCTTTATACATAAACTTACCTTGATGTATGACAACATAATCTAGATATAAAAATATGAGTTTGTCAGCTGAAGTTTTGCTAATTTTTATCCAAGCAGAACTGAAATGGGAATTTCATGTGTTTGCGTTTCACTCAGGGTTTCATGCTATAATTCATCTGTGTTTGTTCATCGTGTCTGTGTATGTTTGATTTTACTCTTTTTTTGTGTATTTCAAAGGACACTGAATGAAATGAGACAAAAATTTATATACACAGAGTGACTCCAGAAAATATTTGGATAATTGCAATTGATATCAAATGTCACCTAGAACAAGTGCTAGACCACGCTATTACATTAATGTCTCATTTTTCCCAAATTCTTGCAACCTTACAGGCCAGCTTACCTGCGTAAGAGAATGAAGCTTTACATTTTTTATATTTGTTGACAGGACAGTTGCTTTTTTAACATGCTGTGTCACATTAAAAGAAGCTCAGCCTTGAAAATGTGTCTCCTGGCCCCCAGTGTTTTGCAAGATTCTGTACTATGCCAATTGTAAATGCAGGAAATCACTGTGTATACAAGGCTCTACTGCAAACATCTCTCCACAGCTATAACCAGTCTGGACTGGTATTTTTTTCCAGTTAGGTGCAAGCAGAAGTACCTGCAGTTTTAGGGCTCTCAGTAAGTGACACCTCTCTTACCCATGACCTCACCTGCAACCACATGTGGGGTTGTGACCGCAATATTGTATTAAATCTTTCTTCAAAACAAACTTCACTTTTTTGTGCCAGTTTTCTAAAGACTTGTAACCCAATTGTCAAGGTTATTTTTTGGTGTATGAAGTCAGTTCCTCTCACATGTCCTTACCAGATTAACCACAGGTGGAACTCATCATATGTACTGTGGAGTTGTTTAACTAAGATTGACAAATATTTGTAACGGTACTGGATAAAGTGTTTTCTGTCCCATTTAGGTTCAGAGCTGATGCCCAAAGCTCTCTCCACACGAATTATTGGAGGCATCTGGTGGTTCTTTACCCTCATCATCATCTCCTCCTACACAGCAAACTTGGCTGCCTTTCTTACTGTAGAGAGGATGGATTCGCCCGTTGACTCAGCCGATGATCTGGCCAAGCAGACAAAAATAGACTATGGGGTCATAAAAGATGGAGCTACTATGTCATTTTTTAAGGTACAATCTCACTTTCTCCGTTAGTGATAAGTTTGATCTTACAATCTTTCCAGGAATTTGGTGTTTGAACACTTTACTACCAAAAGTATTGGCACTAAAAAAGTGCAGGCACAGTTCCCATGTAGTAGGATTCATAAGATGTCATGTAAACTATTATCTAATTTAAGATTAATATATCATGATATGGTAAAGTATAAGTTTAGGTAGTTTTAACCCCCCATAAACTGTCAGAGGTCATGATACTTGACTGTATCAAACGATTAAAATCATCTTACAATCTAATTCAGATAAAAACTGTTTTATTGATTTTATAATAATTAGATTATTATTAACTTATTATTATCTATTAACAACTTTTTCGACATTTGGCCTATAAACCTGTATAGAAGCCCTAACCCCAAAAGAAGAAAAAAAAATCTAAACTTATTTACATTTAGGCATTTAGCAGACGCTAAATGGACTTACAAGGTGAGGAAAACAATGATGCGAAAATCATAAGGAAGCAATAACATCTGCCATGCATAGTTACACTTTTACCAAGATTTCAGCATTTTGTTGCTTGATAGAGGCTATACCTGTAGTGAGAGAAGAGAAAGGGTTAGTAGTTTTTAATATAATTATTTATACTTGTGTCAGGTATTCATGAAAGAGGCAGGTTTTTAGCTGTTTCTTGAATGTAGTGAGAGATAGTTTGGAAGATCACCAGCATCTTTTTGTGTATCAAGTAATTGTGTGCCTTTAGAAGAGGGTATAAGACGACATTCATTTGCTGACCGTAGGGATCTGGAAGGGGTGTAGATGTGTATGAGTTTGTTATGGTAAATTGGTGCTGAGCCAGTGATGGTTTTGTATGTGAGGATTAAAGATTTGAATTTGATGCGTATGGCAACTGGTAACCAGTAAAGAGAAATGAGGAGAGGTGTGACACTGGCTTTTTTTAGGCTCTTAGAAGACTAGACAAGCTGCTGCGTTCTGAATAATTTGTAGTAGTTTGAGTGCCCATGCTGAAAGCCAGCCAACAAAGCATTGCAGTAATCCAGCCTAGAAATGACAAGGGCCTGGACAAGGAGCTGTGTTACATGTTCAGTTAGATACGGCCGGATTTTCCTAATGTAGTATAAGGCGAATCTACATGATCGTGTTGTTTCGGCAATGTGGTCGGACAAGACAAGACAAGACAACTCCAAGGTTGTAGAGCCTAGCTGGACCATGAAGTTGTGTGTGGTGGAAGGGTGAGCTGGACAAGAAGTTCAGTTTTGGCTGGGTTGAGTTGTAGGTGAAGTTGTGTCATTCAAACAGATATGTTTTTAGACAGAGATTTTTAGACAGGCTGATATACGATCCGTTTCTGTGTGGTCATCAGGGTGGAAGAAGAAGAAGATTTAGGTGTCATAAGTGTAGCAGTGAAGACCTAATGATGTTGTGTAAATGGAAAATAGAAGGGGTCCTAGGACTGATCCTTGAGGGACCCCTGTGACCATATGATGTGGTTTGGAAAGCTTACCTCTCCATGACACCCTGAAGGACCTATCAGAGAGGTAGGACTGAAACCATTGGAGTGCAGTTCCTTGGATCCCCATCGAGGACAGAGTGTTATGAAGTATCTGGTGATTGACCGTGTCAAAGGCTGCAGACAGATCTAGTAGTATTAGTATGGAGGATTTCAGTGGCTTCAGTTACTGACAATATCACAGTCTCAGTGGAGTGGTTGCTCTTGAAGCCAGACTACATATCATCGAGCCGGTTGTTCTGTGTGAGGAAAGATGATGTCTGGTTAAAAACAGCTCATTCAAGTGTTTTTGCTATGAATGAGAGGAGTGAGACAGGTAGTAGTTGTTAGTAATAGAAGTGTCGAGCATAGGATTTTTGATCGGAGGTGTAACCAGGGCTTGCTTAAATGTGTTGGGAAAGGAGCCAGTAAAAAGGGATGAGTTGATGATGTGTGTGAGTGAACTTGATATGGCCTGTAGGAGATGGGAGGGGATTGGGTCCAGTGGGCAGGCAGTGGGGTGACAGGAGAGAGGTTTGGAGACCTCCGTTTCACTGAGTGTGGAAAAAGAGGTGAGCAGGGATTTAGGTGTGGGTGGGTCAGGTTTTGGAAATGGTGGGGGGGGGGTGAATTAGCTGCTTAGAGCTGCTATTTTGTTTGTGAAAAATTCTGCAAAGTGTTCAGCTGATAAGAAGAGTGAGAGTGAAGATGGATGA
Source organism: Botia almorhae (assembly GCA_036877575.1). NCBI lineage: Eukaryota > Metazoa > Chordata > Actinopteri > Cypriniformes > Botiidae > Botia > Botia almorhae. Next base: position 28,093 of record JAZGTJ010001769.1, read on the forward strand.
GGACACAGAAGGGAGTAAAATGATGCTGACCTTGGTGGTGTAATATACGGTTTTAGCAGAGTGGACATCAGTGGAGAAGGAGGAGAGTAATGACTGGTATTTACAGAGGTCAGCAGGCTCTCTGGTATATCGCCATTTTCTCTCAGCCACCCTGAGTTTTGAACAGTGTTCATGCAGGACTTCAGACAGCCAGGGATTGGAAGAGGTAGAGCGTGCTTGCCTGGAGAAGAGAGGACAGAGGTTGTCTCGACAGGATGTCAGTGTCTTGAGCAAAGGGTGTCTGTGGCAGTGTTCGCATTCAGAGATGAGACGTGTATAAGGGCGGAAGAGAGGATAAGACTGCAAGGGAGAGGGTATTTGGAGATAGGAAGCGTATGTTACACCTGAATAAAACTAACAGAAGTGTAGGTGTGTTCCATGTGGGGAGATGGATATTAAATTAAATGAAAAAGTGATCAGAGGTGTGAAGAGGAGGTCTTATCTGTGGTGCAGTTGCGTGTTAAGATGAAATCGAGTTGGTTTCCAGATTTATGAGTTACTGAAGTCTTGAGGGGAAAGAGGTCAAATGAGGTGAGTAGCTCTAGGAAGCCTGCTGCATGGGGCTTCTCTAGGTGAATGTTGAAGTCCCCAAAAACTATGAGTGGGCTGCCATCCTCAGGGAAGGATTAAAGAAGCATGTCCACCTTTTCCAGGAAGTTATGTAAGGGACCTGGGGGTCTGTAAAGTACAACAAAATAAATTTGAGACAGAAACTGTAACAGCGTGATATTCAAAAGAGTGATTAGAGGATAGTGATGGTAGAGGAGTGTATTTCCAGTTGTGTGATATAAGCAAACCTGTACCACCTCTGCCTGTTTGGCGAGAGGCGAGTGTGAGAGAAGAGTAGTTAAAGAAGAGGGCAGAAGGGGTTTCTGAGTCCTCTGGATGGATCCAGGTCTCAGTAAGACCTAATATGTTGATAGCGGAATGGAAGGCTGTAATGAAGTTTGCTTTGTTCACTTCTGACTGGCAATTCCAAAGACCTTCAGGGAGGTGCAGGAGAGAGAACGGATGGGACGTAGGTAGGAGGGGGAGCAGCGTTTTTTGTATACTGGGTGAGGGTGACGCCTGCTGTGGAGAACAAGTGGAACATCAGAGAAAGGGGAAATGGGGACATAGACAAACAAATCAGAAATACCTAAGTGTCTTGGTGGTGTCCTTGCTCGGTGGAGTCGTGCAGGTAGAGTCGCTGGTCTTAACCTGGATAGGTCTCTTCACAAGTAGGGCTGACGCTATCGCACCAGAAATGAAGCAGTGCTTATGTAGCTATTTGGATGAGTGAGTGAATGCAACTGAACACGCCTTTTTAATTAGCAAAACAAAAAGCCTATAGCACATGAATGGCTCGGATTGATACTGTGCTACAGTGTTTACAAGTGTTAAAATGTTTTAACGAGCAATGGAACTAGTATCTTATATGGACACACTTATTAGTATAGCTGCATGAACAGACATTTCAATACAGTACAGCACTATGCATAGAAAGAGATCAAACAACTCCGAAATATGAATCAACATTTACTAATCAACACAACTGAAACAAGGTAAACGAGGTAAAAAAATAAGCTAAACAACGACTTACATTACTGCTGTCTCTTGCTGACTAATCGCTTATATTGTTATTTCAACATAACAAATTGTTATTTCAAGATAACATCATTATTTTAAGATAATATCTTGTTATTTCAATATATTGTTTCAAAACATTATCTTGTTAAGTCATTTTTTTTAAATAATATCTATGATTTATAAAATATAAGTAGAGTCAATCTCTGCAACAGTCTCGCAGATGCCCTGACAAACGGCAACAAACTTGTTTGTTGTTTACCAGGTAAACACATTTGATTGGCAGTTGTTGGATCAGGAGAGATTGAGCAGTGTGATGTGATTTTCATATGTAATCGGATAGCCAACTGTTGCCATGACAGTGAGTTAAACTATAAAGAAGTACTTGCACGAGCACAAAAGCCCTCGAGCAGGAAAAACAGTGCTGTCAACGCAGTTCATTCAACGTTTCTCTAGTGAACTATTCATACTAACTAGAGAGCATACATTTGAGCCATTAAATAAATTTAAAGTGGTTAGCATTGTTAAATTGTTTTATCTGTACCTGTTTGCTGTACACTGATAAAGATATACTAGTTTTACTAGTGGATAACTGCTGTCGATCCAGCATGTGAGCGGACATTCTAAAGATTCCACCCCACTTATCAACCCTAAATGCCATTTGATGTGCTTGTTAGAGAAGCCTCAAAACTCTTACCCATAAATTCAAATTAAAAAGTTAAAAACCAAACAAAGATGAAACTGAAATATTTCTTCAATAGAGACATAATAATAAAAGAAGTGTAATGTTGGAGTGGAGTGTCGTTTAAGCTGTCTCACCTTATTTTATTGGTGAACACGGACCAGTATGTGAGTGAACCGTCTGAGTGTGAGAGATTGAGCATAGTGCACACGCATAAAGCGGAATGCTATGCTGGGGCGAGTGTCGCACATGGGACGAGAAGTGCAATGCAGCATTGTTTCATAAAAATCACAATTGTTTTTTGTGTACACATACTGATGGCGCAGTTCAGCATCTGCAGTAAGTTACGTCTCTGGATGATGCCCCAAAATCCTGCCGCACCATAGTTTTAACTCTCACATAGTTTTACATTAAATTACATTATATTTGTCCAAATACCAGGAAAACAGGACATCAATAAAGACAAAAAACCTTCATGGGTTACTCAATTCTACCACACAGCTAAACAAAACTGGGTTGAAAATGAATAATCTACCGCCAGTTTTTTATAAAATATGTTTTTAGATAGACACAAACATATCAAATAACCTGTTTGTTTAACGTTTCCAGTTGGGCTAGCTAACTTAATTAAACACATAGTATGTTAAAACTGGCCCATGTACATCAAGAATAAACTTTAGCTCAGACATGTAAAATGTGCATGTCTGGTATGCAACCCCCCTTACTGACTGGATCGATGCTTTGTCGAAGCAACAGCGCAAAACACAACTTTACAGATATTTGTTAATTATTTATGTTATTACAAGAAATATAAAGATATATTAGGTTCACTGTGAACTGTGGTGGGAACGACTATTGTGAATCAGGAGAAGGACAGGTGAATGCTATAGATTGCCTATGCCAAGGAACAGCCCATACCACGTTGTGCTATGCAGGCCTGGTTCTATGGGGATGCTTGAAGGTGCTTAAGCATCTCAAAACAAATGTAAACGCATGTGCAGAACTATTTAAAGTGAGAATATTATATTATATGTGTATGCCTACTACGGTTGTGACATTAAACCTACCAACCCGCCAGATTTGGGTGGATTTAGTGGTGTGTAACAGTCACTCTGACAACAACCACTTTGCAGGTGAAATTACAGTCTATATGGGGACAGGGACGGCCACAAGCACTCGAGTACTTGAGATCTTTTGACCTGACAGCTGTGAACAATCATAAAAACTTACGGGTTACATTTTTTCTGATTGGTTATGGTGGCATTTTGGGTGGAACGCTGAAGTGTGATTGGTTAGAAATGCAGAGTTTGTGGTAAGAGAATACGACTTTAAAACCTGGCCATAAAGCAAGCTGTTATGGAAAGGGTGAGTCCCACATAAGAGGTTACATTATCTGACTAGAATATAGCCCATATATAAATGTAATATTACATTTATTTATTCTTTTAAGATGTTTTTTTCAATAATGATGCAATAAACATGGGGGGGCTATAGCTAAACTTACACAATGATTACAAAATTTGTGTGCTTTTTAAACTTTTTTTTACAAAATGTTTTATTAAATGAACTTATATTATAACATACACATTTAAATATGCAATTGTCAAAAGAGTCTTAAATTTAAAGAAAGAGCTCACCCAAAAATAAAAAACCTTTTATTTTTAAAACCATTATTTACTTTGTCTCATGTTGTATTAAACCAGTATGATTTTCTTCTGTTGAGCACAAAGATGATATTCCGAAGAATGTAGGTTACCAAACAAGTTGCATCCATAGATTTCTTTTTTTCACATCATGCATGTCTGTGGTTACTGTGCACTGTTCTGAATTGTGGTAAAAAAAACTGTTAACCACTCTATTGTATTGTTTTTGCACTGCATTCTTACAATAACCTTTCTTACAATATCATTAATTTATGTCGGGAAAATACATAGGGAAAATGTTTGAGGTCCTGTCTAGAACTGCTGGCATGAAGAAGTCATGAGGTGTAGGTAAAGAGATTGCTAACCTGTTATGGATCTTAATCTAATTGTAGGGTTTTATTTCTATTCGGGTTTTCAACATAGTGAGATTCTCAAAGTTCTTAGCCATCAGCATGGCATCATAATGTGGCTTAGAACCCTCTTACCCATATTTCGGATGAATAGGCTTTGCCGGAGGAAGGACTTTACCGATGGTTAGATGTCGCAGGCAAAGCCCTGTACATAATAAGGCTTAGGCAAGAGATACTACTTGTGTTGTGATTGGTCTTTACAATGTTTTTGGAAGGATAGACATGTAGTCTAATCTTTTAAGTTAATAGATTAATGGCTCCCATTCTTCTTTTCCTTATTCAGGCTGAAGTGCTGGGACATATTAAATTTCCCCATCTGCACAATTCATAAAAAAGCTTCCCAAAATCCTGGATAACACCTGATGCATCAATGCCACATTTATCAATAAGGGTAACTCACAGTCTGGCCTCCACAACACTGTTCTGTTTCACCATATCGTGATACATGAATCAAGTATCAAGATGTTGACAATGCAGTCTCAGCACCTTTGGAGCAGAATCTTGATGTGTTACCAAATGTGCTACCTCTCTTGACTGGAATAGTATCTCTTCTTGAGGTGCATCTATGGGAAGAGTATCGTCAGTGTAGTCAGAATCCTTCACTGGACCAAACTGTATTTCAACATCAGATGACAAATAGGTTTTTCCTGTTATGTAACAGTCATCATTTTGTCCTTATGGTGTGTCTGAACTTGGAAGATCTTCCAAAGAAGCTTCATATTTTTCTGAAGCTTTGCCAAGTAAAATCTCAGTACACTTATTTTTAACTGATTCATAGAGCCCTCCAAAGGTGATACCTTGTGGCTTTTCACACTCTTGAAAATCATATATTTTAAATGAGAAACTGACTTTAGAACCTTTCTTTGACAGACCACCAGGAAAAGAGCTCCTTTCCCAGCTGGATGAGGTCATCATAACCAGCAGTTTTCAGAACAGTTATGCATCCAAGCATGTATCCATGCGCCTTTGCAAGCATTTTTGTTTACAGTCAATGTCTTTCTCATGCTATGTTCCTCCTTTCCACCAGCAACCTCTGGGAAGTTAGAAAGAAAATGAAACTTGTAAATGCCTTCAGGTTTTTCTAGAAGATTTAGTTTTGTAGATCGTTTAACATGATTGCTGTTATCACAGTAATGCCTTCATGCAACCCTATCACCAAGGGCTGGCAGTAATATTTCCAATGTGTTGGCATCCATTGTCGTTGTCATTACTGTTGATCAATCTATGAACATATAAATGTACACATACATTTAGGAATACATAAAGGCTGCTGTTTTATCAATCATGAGCACAATTACTGACAATTAAAACTTACAACCCAAGTACAAACATGGACTAGGTCTGATAATGTTCTATTAGTTAAATTTTATTTGTTTCCTCTTGTAATGTCCTGATTTATTTATGTGATGTGACGAGACACACCGGGGCAATCAGCGTCGCCCTGGCAACGGACGCGCCGCACCTGCCCGAGCTCATCACGGGCGGACCGGGCACAGCTGCGACGCGTCACCCCGCGGCGTCAAAACGCCGCCGCCTTCTGCCCAGAAGGACGGAGAGGTTAAGAGCCATATGGAGAGGAAGGTGAGGAGGTTGCTAAGGAAAGCGAAGCCTGAAAGTGCCGCCAGCCGGAGTATCGTTGCGTGTCCCCCGCGCATCCAGAGAGCAGTGAGTGGCCAAAGGCCATCTAAGGGAGCCCGCGCCACCGCACACTCCCGCCGCCAGGAGGGACGCAACCCTGAGCACGAGCCGCACCAGCACCTGCACCAGCAGCCAGCCCGGCTGCTTCCCCCACGCACTACACACCCTTTTTTCGTTAATAAATCCACCCTCCGGGGTATTTTTGCACCGCCTATCTTGTCGTGTGATTCCTCACCCGTGACAACTGGTGGAGAATGCAGGCATAGTGAGGAGTCACCGACGACGGTAGGCGGCACCCCATTAAACTGGTTTTTTTGGGTTTTCCACAGAGGAGAACGGCGTGCCTTTCCCCCCCAGGAAGCATGGAGGGGATTCTCCGGCGCCTGACGGAGGTAAGAGTCCGCCAGCAGGAACTGGTCCTGCACCTGACCACCCGTCAGAGCCGGACGGGTGAAGAACTCGCGGCCATGCGCGGCCACACGGACCACGGCGCGCCGCTACCCGACCTGACCCACATCGCGCACCACAGGCCGCTCAAGGGAGAGCGCACCGCCCCGCAGGTCGCGGAACGGGTGGTCGAGCTGGCGGACACCGAACAGCACCGCGAGGCTGGGGAAAGGACACAGCCGTTCCCTCAGAGGGTGGACCAGGAGCGACGCGCGCCGGAGGGCGCCCCACACTCTTCCCACCCTCCCCTCGTTACTCCCCCACTGTCCACTGTCACCCCTGGGACCAGGCCGGCGCTTGGGGGGGGATGTGACGAGGCGCACCGGGGCAATCAGCGTCGCCCTGGCAACAGACGTGCCGCACCTGCCCGAGCTCATCACGGGCGGACCGGGCACAGCTGCGACGCGTCACCCCGCGACGCCAAAATGCCGCCGCCTTCCACCCGGAAGGACGGAGAGGTTAAAAGCCGTATGGAGAGGAAGGTGAGGAGGTTGCTAAGGAAAGCGAAGCCGGAAAGTGCCGCCAGCCGGAGTATCGTTGCGTGTCCCCCGCGCATCCAGAGAGCAGCGAGTGGCCGAAGGCCATCTAAGGGAGCCCACGCCACCGCACACTACCGCCGCCAGGAGGGACGCAACCCCGAGCATGAGCCGCACCAGCACCAGCAGCCAGCCCGGCTGCTTCCCCCACGCACTACACGCCCTTTTTTCATTAATAAATCCACCCTCCGGGGTATTTTTGCACGGCCTATCTTGTCGTGTAATTTCCTCACCCGTGACAGTATTTACTTATTATTATTATTATTATATTTTGTAGCATGACCAAAATGCAACACTCCTGCTGGACAATTCCTCTCTGTCAATTAAGGCCATAGACAGGATTTTAATGTTATAGAGGCAAGAAGTTAACCTCCTATTCTTGCAAAAATTAAATTTTAGTAATTAACCATGATATTACCCCAGTTTAAACTAAATAACATTGGTTACTACACTTTTACTATATAAAAAACCATGATTAATTTTTGTAAGGGGTATGCACTCATTTCTGTTTTTTCTCATAAAGGCTACTTTAGTATAATTACTAAAACACGTTATTGATTTCAAATTGTATATATATGGTAACTGCATTCAAAATAACAAACATATATATAATATATATGCATGTTTAATATACATTCTCGTTGCCTCTCACAGTTATTGCACTGTGTGAACAGTATATCCTTGTGTATATAAATTAACATATTTTATGACAAGTGTCATACACACAGCGAACACTAACAAATGTTATTTTGTTGTCGTTTTTTTATAAATGTAGCTGAGTGTTTGACTTCATTAGAGAAACGTTCAATGAACTGCGTTGACAGCACTGTTTCTCCTGCTCGAGGGCTGTTGTGCTTGCGCAAGTGCTTCTATATAGTTTACCTCATCGGCATGGCAACAGTTGGCTATCTGATTACATCAGCAAATCATATCACACTGCTCAATCCCGACAAATGCTGAACGAATGTGTTCAGCTGATAAAAACAAATAAGTTTGTTGCGGTTTTAGGAGCGACTGCAGGACTATGTTGCGAAGATTAACAGTTAATAGTCTAATAGTCAATTAATAGTCTACCCTTCTCATCAGCAGCAACAACGATAAAAACAATAATATAGCAACAGTAGTAGTAGGCTAATGCAGTGCAAGCTAAGTCGATTAAAACAGTTTCTGATCGGGCCAATAAAGGTCATACATCACATGAAGCAAACAGAAATGTAAATATCAAAGTGCCTCACCTAAAGAATTAACAGACTATTATATTAGTTGTGTAAAGTTAGCAAATATACCAAATATTAGAAAAGTATGCATAAGTAGAATATCCAGTGTTATGAAAACTACATAGTATAAATGCCTATAGGCTATTTAGGACATTCCAAGGTTAGCTTGGAATGAATGCATATGTCTGGCCTAAATGCAAAATTCCAGATAAACCTCTGGAAATTTGGTGAAAGTTGGTGCTCCAAAAACTTGTAAATGTGCTTAACAGTAGGTCAATAACTACAATGGATTCTTTAATAGATTTTCTGTCTTAGTCTGCCCTCTAGGGTCTGATATCAATATTAATACAAACTTTAACAATGAGACGCTCGAATTAACGACTTATCTCAAAATAACAACATAATATTTTAAAATAATGACTAAATATCTTAAAATAACAAAATATTCTTGAAATAACTTATCTTGAAGTAACAAGATTTTGTGAAATAATGACTTGACTTATAATATAACAAGATATTATCTTGAAATAGCGACTTATCTTGAAATAAAGAGATATTATCTTGAAATAATGACTTATTATCTTGAAATAACAAGATATCATGTTGAAATAATGATTTGTTATCTTGAAACAATGATTTATTACGTTGAAATATAAGTGGGTTTTTTTCACTTGCAGTTCAGTGCTTCCGTAAAACCTGTTACCTCATACAATTATATAAATCTTTAGACCATATCTTGTTCCTTATTTGTCTTTTATAATAGTTACATTCATGTGAAGCCTGTAATTAATCAGATTCTGTTCTAGTTTAATAAATCCTTCTTTTTGTCACCAGTATTGAGAGCAATTTTTTGAAAGACAACTTTAGCCAACTTTTCAAAAAGATTCAACTTTTCTATTCTTGGGATGTGCACAGAGTTTTTCCAGTTAGATCTCAATTCCCACTGTAAAAGCAAATTCTCCTGCTCTCCCACTTCTCCTCTTTGTTTGAAGTTTTCCTTTATAATGATTTTTTTATCCCAATGTTTCAGCTTTTGCCAGCAGGGTTTTACTTTCTCCTGCTTTGAGTTTTTTCTTTCAGATGCCAGGCAGAGATGAATACAGCAGATTTACACAAGAAATGTTCATCTGATAGTGAAACAGAATCTAGATGTTGTTAGACTATCAATTACACATTTATAAATTCTGTTCAAATATAGTCTACATCTACTGATGTTGTGATATTTTCATATAGCCTGTTGTTTCCTATAATCTTCCAAAAAATGCATCAGCATTTTTGTTTTGATTTGTTACAATTTAAATGTTAAATTATCTTAAATTGCTATCAGACCTGAAAATTTCAATTATTTATACTTTTAAAAAAATGCCGTATATAAGTGTAATGTGTGAATTTGTGAATTTTTGATTTATCTGTGCAAAGCATGCCTGCTCTCTTTGCCTGAGTGTCTCCTGAGGTCCTGATTGCCATAACAGAAATGTAGATTACAAAAGCAGGTGTTTGCAATTAAACCATCAGGCTGTCACTGTCCAAACACTGCTTGTTAGGAAAGAGATCTTTTCTGGAACTTTAATCTGAATATTTCAGCAAGCCTTTTAGCAAACATTATATCAAGACTAATCAAGGAGCACTCATATTTGTTAATTTTCCTGGGTCACTTTAAATGTTTCATAGAATTGAGCCAACAATTATCTGTGATCACCTCTGGTTTCTGACATGACCCTCCCCCTCAAACATGGCATGAAATGCCATTTAGACTGATTGCTAATCATAATGGTAATGCAAAGCACACACAGTTTGTTCCATTTATAAATTAGTATATATTTCTCTTGAGTTTCTAGGAGACTGCCACACTGTGCTTACTATTTTTGCTGCCATGTTATAGTGTTTGAATATACTGTCAATTTCTGTATGTATGAAAAACCCAGGTGATTTATTTTATTTACAAAACACGATGCACACAACCAGAGCATACTGCGAGCAGAACTGTATCCCACAATGCAACATGCTCAGCTTTGCCTCTCAGTCTCCAGTGTAATAAATATATACCAACATAGGTAATATCAGTTGCCTTTTAGATGTTTTTTTTCAGAGCTTTTTATATGATTGAACTACTATTGTGCTATTTTTATTCAATGTGGGATTACAATTCAATTCAAAATAGGTTTCTGAAATAATGACCAGACGGTACCTGCAGATTTAAACATGAAGTCTGATAAGGTCATGTGACAATCATGTAACACACAGATGTTTAAAACGTTTAGCATTACATTTACATTTATGCATTTGGCAGACGCTTTTACCAAAAGCGACTTACAAGGTAAGGAAAACATTGAAGCAATATTTTGCACATTTTGTTAAATAAATACAAACATACAGTTTTTTAAACACACCTAATACTGCATTACAGCATGTACACTAAAAAACAGATCATAACAGCAAAAATCCAGTGCACACAGCAAGAATTTTATCAGTTAATTATTTATTTAATGCATTCCTATGTTAAAGCTAATTCCCAGCTACTCTCAGTTATTTTGGAAGACTGCAGGGGAAATAGTGTTTGAAGGGGAAGAAACAATAACAGTTGCTGAATGTTAAGAGATGAGCATCAGCAGCTCTCTGTAGTGTTAAGCTGAAAGTCTCAGCATATTGAAGCTGAGACTCAGGAGGGTGTGTGAAGATGCTGTCATGTAAGTGTATTTTCTGCTGTGAACAGCAACATTTTCTGTTGAAAGCCAGTAAACACCGGTCATTTTAAGCATGGAAGGAAATTTACATAGAAAAAATATTATATGAACACACACACATTTAGGTAAAATTAACATTCAACATTCAATGTTTTACAATTGTTTTGCACAAAAGAAGCATAAGGACAATTATATGTTTATTTTTAAAATAATTTTAAGTAGTTAAGTAGTAGCACAAGTCATTGGATCAAAAGGTTTCTTAGCTCATGCGAAATATGAATTTGGTCACCTGTTTCCAAATTTTCCTTTGCTGGTGTACATCACCTTATAATTAGTAAAAATTACACTGCTGGCCACCAGTCGCAAAGCATGAATAAATGATTCAGGATGTAAAGAGGAAGTTAGACTGGTTTACTGTAATGCTTTCCCTTTTTCAGAAATCTAGAGTGTCTACGTTTGAGAAGATGTGGGCTTTCATGAGCAGCAGACAGAGCACGTCACTGGTCAAATCCATTGAGGACGGTATTCAGAGGGTTCTGAAGTCTGACTACGCCCTGTTGATGGAGTCCACTACTATTGAATATGTCACTCGCAGAAATTGCAACCTTACGCAGGTCGGAGGCATTATTGACAGTAAAGGTTATGGCATTGGCACTCCGAAAGGTACCGAAACAGACTTATTATAAGTGATAATCAAAATAAAGAGTGTCTGGAATGATGCCTACAAAAATGTCCAACTTCACAATCCAGCAGTGCGTTTAGTATGTTTTTCTTGTCATATGGCTGCTCACATGACAGGTAGACAAGGTCATATTTTCAGACATAATGTTAAAAGGAATAAAATGGCTAAGATAACACATAAAACCTATTAAACTAATATACCTAAATCATTACAATACAGTGTCATTCCATTAGCAATGAAAATAAAATGCCCTTTGAGGCAGGTAAACTGGCAGTACTTCACAATGACAGAGTGATCCAGAATGGTTTAAATATATTAAATATAGAAAATGGACAGTGGAAACAGGAAGTGTTGAAATTCAGATGATGGATTCCTTATTTGGCTGGATAAGTGTTAATGCACTGAAACATTGCACAATTAACATTAACATTAGTCTAGATTAATAAATGCTGTAAACATGTTCATTGTAAGTTCATGATTAATTTACTAAAAAATGTTAACCAATTGAGGCTGTTACTGTAACTTCTTATAGAATATCGGTGTGTTATTGCTGCTATCTTCATTTTGTTAATTTTGCAATTATGAGGAGCAATTACTAGTATGGAGTCAATTTAATTCAAGCTTGCCAAATTCACATATAATTTTTCATTAAAACAATGACAAGATTATATATTTTTAACAGAGGTGGTTTCCATGTCATAAGAGTCAACCTGTGAAACTGTTTAATCAATGTATTTCCAGTCCCTGCACATTCTGATAATTAAGTTGTTTTCCAGGCTCTCCGTACAGGGATAAAATCACAATAGCTATCCTCAGCATCCTGGAGGACGGCCGGCTTCACATGTTGAAGGAGAAATGGTGGAGTGGCAGCAGCTGTCTGGAGGACAAGCGCTATGAGACGGGGCCCATGGGTATCCAGAATCTAGGCGGGATCTTTATCATTTTGGCCTCGGGTCTGGTGCTCTCTGTGTTTGTGGCTATTGGAGAGTTTATCTATAAGTTGCGGAAAACAACAGAGCATGAACAGGTGAGACCCACCGAAGGTTTAATCACTTGGCCAATAAAAAAACAACTATTAATTGTGTTTTCTAAGGGAAACACACTAGTGTTTCCAAACAATACAGTAGTTTGTCACTATTAATGTTACTGTAAATAAGCCCTGCTCCTGATTAATAAACCTTAAGAGTTTGTGATACGAACACCAACAATGCTAAAATTATTCTGTCTGCTGAGGAGAGGTGTGCTGTTACATTTTAAAACAACTGGTTGACCTACCAAATGAAAACAGGACAAAAAATTCTGGTTAGGTCAGAATATCAATATAGTTTTGGGAGTGGCTTGTTTGATTTGGGCCAGTAAACAGCCATCTTGCAACCCTCCACAACACCTAAATAATTATTTAACAATGCCCTAGTAATCAGAAAACACCTAGAAATGTGTTAACATTTAGCTTACCTTAGCAACCGCACAGAAATGCCCTGGTAGGCGAGGCGATGCAGCATTCAAACTCAGAAATGTTTTTTCAAAATGATTTTTTTTCAAAGGTTTTATCAACAGAATGTCAGGTGGGATATAAGCACATTAAAGGAAATTTAAACCTTACGAACAGATATTCCACATTCAGCAGGCTGAGTGTAGCTGAAACACACTCACACCAGACAAATCTGTCTACATTTACATTTACATTTAGGCATTTGGCAGATGCTTTTATCCAAAGCGACTTACATTGCATTATACCACACATTGATCACTATACATTGAGTATGTGCAATCCCTGGGATCGAACCCATGACCTTGGCGTTGTTAACGCCATGCTCTAACCACTGAGCTACAGGAAAGTCTACTGATTAAACTGAGATGACCAACCCATAAAGCACCCCAAAGTTTTGAAAGAAAATAGCAAAATCGCTTCCTTTTTATGTAGACATACTTCTTAGATAAGATATCACTGCAGGAGGTTGACATTTAAACCATTTTGATCATGTATGTCAGTGTACAACTTTGAATATTTGTATCACAAATCCCACCAAAATGAACTGCTTGATATTTTCAATTAAATAAGAGAATTTTATTGTATAGTTGACTGCAGCCTGACTGTATGCCAGTTAGGTTTTAGTGTGCACATATTTATCCAACATCTAGCACAAATGTATGAGATTTCAATCTGTACGATTTAATTTGTAAATAGTAAGATAAAGTTTGAAGAATGTACTGGCCCGTTTTCCATATACTTAATGAAAGTAAATAGGATAGAATGGTCTAAAAAAATGGCTCCACCTTCTCTTGAATGCCAACATACTTACTTCCTTTTTTGCGTTTGTCCCCCACCTCCCCACCATGTGACTTTTTTTCTATCAAGAGGTCTTTCTGCAGTGTGGTGATGGAAGAGATCAGACTGTCGTTCACATGCGAGAAACGGATGAAACACAAGTGCCACCTCCAGCCTCCAGCCGTGGTGAAGACGGACGCAGTGATCAACATGCATTCCTTCAACAAACATCGACTGCCAGGAAAGGACGTGAGCTGCAACACCACAATGACGCCCATATTTCCATGACTTGCCTGGGTGACGGGCACCTGAGGCATGTCCTCGGAGGCATGGCGGATAGTAGGGACTGCAGCTCAGAGATGATCACGACATTTACCATCAACCGCAGAGACATCCGAAACCAGATAAGTGGTCAGAACGGAGACAATAGCAGCAAAGCAGGTACAGACAACATTCTCAAACCAATGTATCCCACAATGCCATTGAGAGAGGGAGGCCGATCTGTTTCCTTTCTGTGAGAGCGAGACAGCCATGTCTCCCAAACCATCTGCCCCTAAGTCTGATGTTTACAAACACAAAGCTCATTATCCAATATATGGAACTTAAAGAAACCCCCAATAAAGTGAAAACATGGTTCTTATAGGAACATCAATGAAAATGTGGAAAAGAGGCCTTTTGGAGCATGGCAATAAATTAAACTACAGATGGACACAAAGAGATGTAGAATATCATTCATAGCACATTGATTCATTTCCAAGAGTCAAACTGCTGTGAGCGTTTAGCAGTGTTGTAATGGAGATAAACGTAATGTATAGTAAATGCGATGTATAGCGTAGCATCCACATTTGTTTATGTAAACGCACAAATCAACAGGGTTGATTTCAACAGAAAACCACCTAAAAATGTAAAAGTGAATAACAATTCCTGACAAATCATTTTATTGTGCTCACAAGCAAGACTTGCTTCATAATTTGCCAGCAGATGTTTTTTTTACAGCAAAATCTAATGCTAATGATGGATAAACACAACAGTTGCCAAAGATCTGTCCAAATGGATTTAAACACTTGAAACAAAGCTTTCGCTGCAATCAAGAAAGCGAGTAACATGTTGACTCCACTGTGTGTTAAATGAGTGATTCCTGAACATCAGAGCTTTTCATAGCAAGAATATTCACCTCTCCGTGTACGTGCAGTACAGAAGATTTAAAACAAGTTTATCATGTGATGAAAAACAAATATAAAGTAAACAAAAGTGTTTTAGTTCACATGAGCTGTGGTCGCTCATGTACCTTTTCAGATAGCAGAGGCTTTAGCATTTGCCCAAGTTTGAGGCATCTGGTTTAATGTAGATAGTTTAGATGAGGCGGGGCCTTTGTCAAATTATTAAATGTGAGGGAAATTTTGTTTTTATCCCATCTTTTGTTGTTGTCTTATTAATTTCAAATTCATAAAGAAAAATTAAGGTGCTGCACCCACGTATGTAAATGTTGTCATCAATTTTAATATATAAACAATACACTTATTATTCATAATTTACTCTTATAATTTACTGATAATTTGAATTAAATCCCAAATCTCGAATCCCAAATCTCAGCTGTATTGCATTTTTAAATGTGTTGTTTCATGATTGATCAAATGACAGCCAAGAACCAATTACATCATTGAATTTATGAAATTTCAGTCCCTTCTGAATACTAATATAGTGCAGAATACTGTCTTTGTGTTTTTTTATAGGTGTTCATTTCTTATCTTATCGTACATAGATTGTGAACAACATGAGAGTGAATGATGTCAAAATTACAGTGTTTTGGTAAACGTAGTTTTTTAACCAGTTAACACTGAAGTGATTTTCTATTAATTGTACCCTGTTTATGTGATAATAATGACTAAAGCTTGGTCACATGACTGTCAGGCTGTGGCTGTGTAAGTGATTATATTTGTGGTTTTTATACCCTCATACACCTAATTCCGCAGTGTACTCAACACATTTCAGATCTATTCTTACGGGGTTGTACGTATCTAAATGTGACATTGTGTAAGAGAGTAATGTGAACAATATTTGCAAGGTAAGTTGCTTCGGTCAGCCTTAGGGGCTCCTAACCCTAAAGTGAAAATGTTATAACTTCATCAGCCTGTAACAAAATAGGCCACCAGTATAGTTTTTACCTCAAGGCTTCATGACTTAATAAACAAAGAGACAGAGCATTAAAACTGTAATACAAACGTAGAACACTGGATGCTTTTAGAGAACAGGGAGCAGGTTCAGATAAGCATTCAGTCACCATGCTCATGCATTTACCATGTGCTGGTTTTCATGTCATGATTTTCCATGTGTCTACCACATGGTAGAAATTCTACTAATAAAGCATTGGCATAGAGATGCTTTAAGAGATGCTCAAGATGAGGTGTAGGTGCTTTAAGTCTCCGTCCACTGCCTTGCGGCAGCTCAACCAATCACAGACCTCTGTGAGGTCAATCTAATGGACAGTGATAAAAACAAAAGAAAAAACAAAAGAAAAAAATCATTTTTGTGATGAACATTTTATGGTAAATTATGTAATGTTTAAAAAACCTTAATGTGACTTGATGTTTTCTTGTTGAAAGCTCATTGTATATGTGTTATAAAAATCCTGTGTAATTTTAACACTCTGTTGCAAAGTAGGGTATATATTAGATGAACACTACAGAAACATTACAGTATTTTGCTTAATATCAATGATTTTTACCTGTAATTTTTTCCTCTTCTCTGCTGGATAATTTGTGAAATGCTGTTTTGAGTGTGATACATGCATATGATATAATAATACATATAATATAGGACATAGTTGCAAGATAACAAAAGTGGCTTTACAGAACACTAATTTAATGGCCCGGGCCCCCAACTCCATCTACTCAGTTACACTGAAAAAAGGGGTTGATATTAACACTGTATGGAGTGATGTATTTGTGACTTCCAGATATTCTGCAGCTTAATGTATTCATATCAGATGTATATAAATAATACATATAACAGAATCTATAGAATATAACATGTTGACTGATTTTTATCAATTTTCATTTACACTGATTAAGGATATTTGGTTTATTTATTCATTTACCTGTTTAATTGTTTATTTCTCTCTTTTCCTGAGGTTCTAAGGTTTTACAGACTGTAGATTCTTGTATTATCAAATTAGTCTAACCCTTAGATTAGTCCCCTAAAAAAATCTAGTTGAATATACCAGTGCAATTCTTTTTATTTACATTTTTATGTGACAATACAGACCCTTAAATAAGTAATAATTAATACATGAAGTGTCATTATAAATGAACAATTTAATACAATTTTAAGATTTT
The DNA here is from genome assembly GCA_036877575.1 of Botia almorhae. NCBI lineage: Eukaryota > Metazoa > Chordata > Actinopteri > Cypriniformes > Botiidae > Botia > Botia almorhae. The sequence continues at coordinate 45,241 of JAZGTJ010001769.1, forward strand.
GTGATTTTTGGGTGAACTGTTCTTTATTTACTCACGTCGTTCTAAATCCGTTTTTTGTTTTTCATGGAACACAAAAGTAGACTTTTATTGAAGAATCTAAATGGATCTCTTAAATAGCTTTAAGAACAGAGCCGAAATCACTGTCTCAAAATGTAGTTTTGTGTGAGATTAAATTTAGTCATATTTAGTCCAATCTCTCCCAAATCTAAATGCAAGTTAGATTTTATAGAATCAGTTATTTAACTTCTGTGTTGTTTGGCCTATTCCTAACATAAAGCTGTCGTATGACTTAATGTAGAATAAGATAAAGCCTTTTTTACACTTTTTTTGACCTATTGAAGCTTGACAGCTCAGATTGTGTAAAACTGATGCTATGTGGTTAAAGTCTTTAAAATATTTTTTTTATGTTCCACAGAAACACCCGACTGTGGAAAGACATGAATATTATCATAACAATAACTATTTGGTGAATTTGTGTTGTCACCTTGTGTGTAGCACTTCAAAATTCATTACAGACTACAAATGATTTTTGTATCTTTTAAAAAAAAATATTCATCACATGCCTTAATATTTAACAGATGAACAGATTCAACACCATGAACAGTTCATTTCTATCATTTCTATCTGATTTGCATTGCATAGATACTTTGGCTACTAAATCAATCAATCCTACTTAGAAAGCATAAACATGTATTTTATAAAAAAATAATGTGAACATTGCTGTTTTACAGAATTTTATGACACAAAAAGAAAATAAATAAAATATAAACTTTTTTCTTATGTTTTGTTAATATTGTTCACCTTTGGTCATATTTAATATGGTTTGCTAAGACAAGCATCAGTTCCCACTGTAGTACCACTGTACTCACATAACTCATAGTTCAAATAGTTCAAATATTCTACTGACATAAACTGATGGAGGGAACAAATCTAGAGACAATATCCCTGCAATGGGAATGGACTTTGCGCCATTTTGGAAATTGAGCTAGCAATAAAACCTCAGCAATCACCCAATAACGCCAACGACTGCCCAGAATGCCTGTGCAGCCACTGCAGTGGCAAGATTTGCACAAACAAACATGCCTCACATTTTAGTCAGAAAATGTCTGGTTAGCAATTTAGTTTTCCTCTTCCTCTTTTTCATGCTTCGTCTGCAATATAATCATTTGAGCAGATCAGTTCTGCAGTTTACATTGGCTGGTGAATACAGTGCAAGGTTTTATAGAACTTTGTCTGGTGCAGTATGTTTTAATTTGCCTGTAGCAGAAACAATCTTTGAAGTGAGTGTCAATCTGAGCTCAGCAGCTCAGACTCAGGCTAGGAGTGCATTTAATTCTCACTTCAAAGAAACAACAGATTGCCTTCGTGAACTGCCAAGCCCAATGTTTACATATTGTTGCAGAGAAACAAGAGCAAATGAAATGTCCAGATACACACCTGTAAAGTTGATTAATATATCATATGGGAGATTAATTTTGAGGGTGGGGCTTGTAGGAGTCATTGTATAAAAACATTTAAAACTACTATCCCTTTATTTTAATTTTTAGCAGGAGCTGCGTCACTCCATTCAATGTTTTTGAGAGTGTTTGTTCTGCAATACATATTACTTTAAAGTAGTTTAACAAATAACAGTGCCATCCAGTAAACAATTCATGTCATGCTATAAATTGACACAACCGTAGTGGGTCTCATCAGCAAGAACGACGAGTCAGCATACAGAGAGGAGGTGCAACGGCTAACGGACTGGTGCAGAGCCAACAACCTGTCTCTGAACATGTACAAAACTAAAGAGATGGTTGTTGACTTCAGAAGAGCACACCATGACCACTCTCCGCTGAACATTGACGGCTCTTCTGTGGAGATTGTCAAGAGCACCAAGTTTCTTGGTGTTCACCTGGCGGAGAACCTTACCTGGTCGCTCAACACCAGCTCCATAACCAATAAAGCCCAGCAGTGCTTTTACTTTCTAAGAAGACTGAGGAAAGCACATCTTCCACCCCCCATCCTCACTACGTTCTACAGAGGGACCATCGAGAGCATCCTCTCCAGCTGCATCAGTGCCTGGTTTGGGAATTGACCGAATCTCAGACCGCAAGACGCTTTAGCCATCAGCATTGTGGATGACCCCACACACCCCTCCCATACACACTTCACCCTCCTACCGTCTGACAGACGGTACCGTACCATTCGGACCCTCACAAACAGACTGGGCAATAGCTTTTTAACCCATGCCATCAGGCTCCTCAATAGTCTGGAGTGAAGGATTTCTCTCTCTCACACACACACACACACACACACACACACACACACAAAAGCAGGACTTTGAGCGCCAAACCAGTTGTATGGTGGTTTCTATCAAAAAATCAAAAAATTGTTTTAATCTGATGAAGAATCTTTTTACTCTTTACCAAATTAGAGAACTACTGAGTTTTCAATATCATATTGACCACAGTGAGATGTAAATAATCCCAATATTTCATATAGATGCAGCCCATTGTCCCGGTAGTAACTAGTGTCCTCATAAACTAGGCTTTTGTCAAACTAACACAACACACTGAGATTCTTCAGTCAAGTCCAACATCAAGAAAATGTTATGATGGTCCTCATAAAACAGGTGTCCTCATAACACAGGTGTAAAGCTTCACACAAACTGACGTACTGCAATGAACACACAGGTAATGTTATACGTAAAAAAAAAAGTCATTAATTTTACAATGGATGACAATTAATACTTTCAACCTTTAATATAATCCAATAAATAATTATTTAACAATTAGTTATTGTAAAGGTTTTCATACCGTGCATCGCCATGGCCACTCTGAATCACCATAATTATAAGTGATTTCTTCACCAGGATAGATGTTCCTCAAAGCAAATAAGCATAGGTGAGGTCTACCATCCACGCGGATGGTCTTCATCCTGCTGTTCGGATTAACATGGTCATCATTTACGAGTCCCCCAAGGGAACCATCATCTCGGGCTGCATCAACACTAAACAAATGACAGATATAACCAGTACTGAAAACCAAATCTAAAAACATCATTCTTTGAGATCTACCATTTAATAACCAACAATCTTTGAGAATACATAACTGATAATTACAGCAAAATATGAGCTAACTTACACAGTAAATAACTATTGAAATGTCAACTGCCACATTTGCAATCATGTGATTTAATTCAAAATAAACATGTACATCAAACACTTGTACATACCAGAGAAGTTTTCCATTGCATCAAAACTCAAATAAGAAAACTTTCAGGGCATCATGATAGATCCTCTGCCTCCGCTCACACCCCTCCTTGCTTATTAGGTCACCACTGTATTCCAGCAGGAAATGACCCTTATCAAACTTAGTGCAGCTGAACACACCCCTGCCTAAACAACAACAGAAATGTAACATCATCACTGAGAATAACACATAATGAACTAGAGACAGCTTTATTAAACAAGTCACTTTAAAGGAATAGTTCACCCAAAAATGAAAATTCTGTTATGATTTACTCACCATCAAATGCTGGTCCCCACTGACATCCACAGTACGGAAATAAATACCATTGAAGTCAGTAGAGAATGGGAATCTGTCTTGGTGAGTTGCATTTTGTGTAGTGGTCATATTATTGGAGGACACCCGTTTTTAAGTTAACTAGCCCTATAACTATAATCAATTCATAACCTTACTTTTATTTTAACATGTTAATATACAAATAAAAGCACAATATTTATTTTTCAAATCAATATTTCAATATTACCCAATGTAATGTTAATGTCTTTTTATGCATTACATTTGTGTTCATTACAGTACGTCAGTTTGTGTGAAGCTTTACACCTGTGTTATGAGGACACCTGTTTTATGAGGACCATCAAAACATATTCTTGATGTTTGACTTGACTGAAGAATTTCAGTGTGTTGTGTTAGTTTGACAAAAGCCTGGTTTATGAGGACACTAGTTATTAGGTACATAGGTACCTCAATATCTCAGTAATAACTAGTTCAAGCATTTCTGTGCATAAGAGAGACTATGGTGACATAGTGCTTGTGTTAGCTGTCCTGTAGGTGATTATGACTCACTGATCTGTGCACTTAATCATAATTCAGTGTCAAATAACTGTGGCAATCTATGTTCACATTTGTTTCTAAGCAATTCTGAAATCTGTTCTTTAAAGGAATAATTCACCCAAAAATTAAAATTCTGTTATGATTTACTCACCATCAAATGCTGGTCCCCACTGACATCCACAGTATGGAAATAAATACCATGGAAGTCAGTAGAGAATGGGAATCTGTCTTGGTGAATTGCATTTTGTGTAGTGGTCATATTATTGGAGGACACCTATTTTTAAGTGAACTAACCCTATTACTATAATCAATCAGAACATTTAACTCGCCTTTAATCTGCCCTCAAGCCCATCTTTGTCCTTCTTCAGAACTGCAAACTGTATGGCCTCCTCCAGTGGCTTGAGTGGTCTTCGTCTTTTCACCTCAGTCTTTATTTGATGTGTCTGCTTTTATAGAAAAATACCCTCAATAAACTGACCACTGCATTTCATTTGAGATAATTCAGTAATTTTGTTTTCACATTAAGACTGACAGTTCTACTGGGACGAAATATACTCTACCAGTCAAAAGTTTTTGAACCGTAAGATTTTTATTTATTTTTAAGACTTTTTTACTCACCAAACCTGCATTTATTTAAACCAAAGTACAGCAAAATCTGTACAATTTTGATTACTTTTTAAAATAACTATTTTCTGTTTGAATAAATTTTAAATGGATTGAATTGATTGATTTGCTGTGATACAAGCTGAATTTTCAGCATCATTACTCCAGTCTTGTCACACGATCCGTCAGAAATCATTCTAATATACTGATTTGCTGCTCAGGAAACATTTCTGATGATTATTATTATCAATATTTAAAACAGTTGGGTAATTTTTTTTCCAGGACTCTTTGCTAAAAAGAAAGATCCAAAGATCAGCATTTAATTTTATTTATTTCATCAGCATTTCAGGGGGATTACAATAATTATTACTTTTATTTAGCAAGGATGCTTTAAATAGATCAAAGGTGATGCTAAAGACATTTATAAAGTTATATAGATCAAAGGTGATGCTAAAGACATTTATAAAGTTATATATCTTTATAAATGTCTTTAGCATCACCTTTGATCTATTTAAAGCATCCTTGCTAAATAAAAGTACTATTT
>JAZGTJ010001770.1:0-49984 GCA_036877575.1 Botia almorhae
CTCCCTCTTTCTCTCTCTCTCTCTCTCTCTCTCTTTGTCTCTCTGTCTCTCTCTCAGCTCCTGCTGGATGCTGGAGCTAATGTTGAAGGCTCTCTGCAGGACGGGATGGAAAACTACACGGAGACGCCGCTGCAGTTAGCTTCCGCTGCGGGTAAGAAACTCACGCTGCAGACAGGAAATCAGTGTCACTCTCTTCTCCAATTACTTAATTATCTGCCAGCAAAGCGGCAAAAGAGAACTCAGCAGTTTGTTTGCCGTAGGCAACTTTGAGCTGGTCAGTCTGCTTCTGGAGAGAGGAGCGGACCCCATGGTTGGAACCATGTACCGCAACGGCATCTCCACTGCGCCACACGGAGACATGAACTCCTACAGCCTGGCCGCAGCACACGGACACAGGTAGCGCAGCGCGGTAATTAAACATGAGCTGTCTTTATTTATTAATACACCCACAAAATCATCCCGTCTTCTCTTTCGTGAACTGCAGAAACGTGTTCTGCAAGCTGCTGTCGCAGTCGGAGAAAGGGAAGGCAGATGTGCTTTCCCTGCAGGAGATCTTAGCGGAAGGTTCAGAAGATATGGAAGAAGGGGATTCCCTGAAGATGGAAGCGACCCGTGCAGGGAAGGCCAAACTCAAAGCTCTCAGAGAAGCGATGTATCATAGCTCTGAACACGGCTACGTCGACATCACTCTGGACATCAGAAGCTTAGGTCAGTGATTACAGTATCTTCCGTTATAAAATAACAGAAATAAAAGCGTTAATCTAAATTTGTTAGCTGGGGTGGTTTTGTAACAGGGGTGCCCTGGACGCTGCACACCTGGCTGGAGTCCCTGCGGACGTGTTTTCTGCAGCACCGACGGCCGTTGATTCAGGGTCTGCTGAAGGAGTTCAGCTCTATTGAGGAGGAGGAGTACACGGAGGAGCTGATAACACACGGCCTCCCACTTATGTTCCAGATCCTCCGCGCCAGCAAGGTGACCGCGCATGCAGACCGGCATGCGTCACAACATGCTTTCATTCGGCAGCTACTTGCATTGCATTCCTGATATTCATTTTGGCGGTACATGAGTTACGTCTGAATCGAATCGCTGACCTTAGCTTGCATACTCAGGCTTTTATTTATCCTACAAAATCTTGGGATGGACAGTGGCAGATATGAGTCATTTCTAGCGATAGCAAGCTAGCTTTGAAAGCACCAGACCCCGCCCTCCCTCCCAGAATGCTCTCCAAAGCCACGACCCCTCCAAAACACATGAACACACTGATGGAAGATTGTATGCGTGAGCAAGGTGCGCGGAGGTATGCAGACACATAGTTTGACAGGCAAATAGGATGGCCTATCATTGCATTCGGACCAATTACAATGATTGGACGAACATTTTATGATCCTGTGTCTTATACAGAAGATTATTTATATAAATATATTTAGACCACTTAGTGATTGCGGTCAGAATGCGACGAGACTTTCAACCAGCATAACAAAAAATGTTTCTGGAACAAATCAACTACTCAACAAGATACACTTTACTACATCCACAAGTTACTTCTGAAATCGTCTTGAATCCTGGAGTCTGAAACTCCGGGGTGCATGCGCTTCTCTAGAATAGGAAGCGATGGCAGAAGCTCATGTATTTTAGATCGGGCAGCGTGTGGACACCCTCCTACAGCGTTATGTAATAGTAATGCTTTGCTTTGAAGCTCAAAGCCCTGGAAAGTGTGTTTACAGTACCCTCCGAATCTCCATATTTACTTTCTCTACTGCAGATCAGATGCAAGAAAATAAAATAAACGTGGTTCTTTTCGCTGGGGCACGTGGGGGGGGGACGTGTGTATATGTGTGAGCATGTTTGTCGAGGCTGATTTATGGCAGAGTGAAGGAACTTTCCTCTCAGCCCTGCTGGAGTGACTGACAGTTTCCTTCCTACTTAACCTTCACGAACAGTGTGTGCCTGCTTGTTAGAACCAAGAGAGAGAGAGAGACGGAGAGAGAGAAAGGCAGAAAGAGAGAGAGAGAGAGAGAGACGGAGAGAGAGAAAGGCAGAAAGAGAGAGAGAGAGAGAGAGAGAGAGAGACAGAGAGAGAGAAAGGCAGAAAGAGAGAGAGAGAGAGAGAGACGGAGAGAGAGAAAGGCAGAAAGAGTGAGAGAGTGAGAGAGAGAGAGAGAGAGGGAGGAAACAGCAGTACTGTGCTGACAGCAGGTGATTTGTAGAGGCAGAGGCAGGCAGGGTGAGAGAAATGTCAGGTTGATGAGGAAACGAACAAATCTTTCAGAGAAACAGATCGCTCAAACTGCAGAGAGAGTGATGCGACGGTTTTAAGCCCCATCCTGCCCTTAGCACTTGGTTTGCAGCAACATACTGTTCTAAAAAACACCCTGTTTTAGCTTTTCTTTACAATACGAGATCCTGAGTGTTTGATCCTGCTGTGCACAATGTTTGTGCACAGATTTGTAGAACAGGCTGATGACACCCTGAAGGCAGACAGAAATATGTGATTTTGAGGTCTTACTGTTACTGTTTCTCATGGATTACAGAATGAAGTGATAAGTCAGCAGCTGGCGGTAATCTTCACTCAGTGTTACGGGCCGTATCCCATCCCCAAACTTACAGAGATCAAGAGGAAACAGACATCCAGACTGGGTACGTACCGCTTAGCTATCAGGGAGCGTTCTCAGAACATTGGCCAACGTTCTGTAAAGGTTATCAAGGAAGTCCTTGCATTTATGTTAGTAGAACGCTTTTTTAATGTTTAATGTCATAGTAATATCAAGTTGTTGGAATGTTTAATTTCAACAACAAAATAAGTAAACTAAAATAAGTACAGAAGTTTAAATAATGTTCTTATAACCATGAAGTAACATTAATACAACGTTTAAAGAACTGGACGTTTTTTAATGTAGCTAGAACTTCCAAAACAACATTTCTAATGTATTTAACTTAATGGAAACGTTAGGGAAATGTTCTTACAACCTAAAATTGTTAGCTGGGTTGTTTTTTGCTCTACCTTTAAAAGCTGGCGGAAAATGTTTTCGTTTTATTTTTTAGAAAAGTTTTAAATAAACACAATTGAAGTTAGATTTAAATCTTGTTTTAATAAAAAATGTCAAGTGAAGCTTGAATTATGTGGGCGGTTCTGCCATTAAAAAAATACTCTGGATTAAATTAGGTGCCGACACACTACAGATCTGAACTGCGTCATTGCACTGCGATTTTATTGGTCTCAGTGGAATTGTTGCATATGTTTTCTGATGTAGGTTTTTATTTGACGAGCTGCATGTTAAATGTACTTACGATGCGCCACCTCCATTAAAACACATTATGTTCTGTGGAAGTCAAACGGAGCAACACAAGAATGTTGTGTTTGTGCGTAAATAGGCGCGTGTTTGTTTTGTAATTCTTTAACATGTAACTCTCGTGTCATCAGATCCGCATTTTCTAAACAACAAGGAGATGTCAGACGTGACCTTCCTGGTGGAGGGAAAGCCGTTCTATGCTCACAAAGTTTTGCTCTTCACCGCCTCCAACAGGTCAGTCGGTGTACTGCACCCAACTGCAAGCACAGTGATCATAGGTTGCGTCAGTGGCGCACATGCATTGAGCCCCTTTGGCTAATGGACCAACTTCTGTCTTTCCCCCAAAGGTTTAAATTGCTTCTGGCGAACAGACCCGCTGCGGAAAACACCTGTATTGAAATTAGCCACGTCAAATACAATGTGTTTCAGGTATGTGTAGAGATGCAACGTGTTTTTTATGCAACAACATTTGTTTAACATTTGTTATTGGGGGTGAAAGCGGAGCTTATTTTTGTATTGATGATTTGATGCTTGACTGATGCATGTTAAATGATATTATGTTGCTTCTCGTATAGCTAGTTATGCAGTATCTGTACTGTGGTGGAACAGATTCCCTACACATTAGGAACACGGAGGTCATGGATGTGAGTTATGTTCATTCAATTATGACTTCGTTACACAATATAGCATGTGTTACAGTCATTTTACCACGGTTGAGGGTTTTTAGGTAAAGTTACAGTAATGCACAGTGTAATTTGTGGAATATTGATTATTGATGAATATTGATGTTTATTTCCGCTGGTTCTGCAGCTCCTCTCTGCGTCCAAGTTCTTCCAACTGGAGGCTTTACAGAGACACTGTGAGATCATCTGTGCCAAGAACATCAACACAGAAACCTGTGTGGAGATCTACAACCATGCTAAAGTAAGACCCGTCCAGGAGTGTCACAAAACAGCTGTATTGACCATAACAAACATCTGATCATGTGAAGAATCTGCTGTTGCACCACTTACAATAGTCTGATTACAAACTCTTTCTCTGCCTCCCTACACGCGTATTTTGAACGTGATTCATTGGTCAAAAAAAGAAAAAACACTAAATAAACAAAATTAAAGATGAACTGATAGCAGATATCATGATAACACCATTATCGTGAATTCTTTTGGCCGTGTAGTGAAAATCTGATTTTGTGACAGCTCAACAGTTCATATATGTCAGCCATCGTGTCACAAGATTTAGTTTTCCGTGAGATATCTGTATGAATTGCTGTTAATAACTGTAAACGTACTGTAACTATTGTCTTCTTCACTCATAGTTCCTGGAGGCACCGGAGCTGTCGGCCTACATCGAGGGCTATTTTCTGAAGAACATGGCTGTTCTCATCGAGCTGGAGCCGTTTAAACAGCTGCTGTATAACACACCAGTGGAGAACTGCTGCCCGGATGTTCTGCATGACCTGGAGAAGACCCTGGCCACGCGCATTCGCTCTATTCATCTCTCCTCCTCGAAGGGATCGATTGTCTAAAACTGCCTCCAGGCAACATCAAAGCATGCGGAGGTCCCAGCGTGCGCGCTCCCTCCAGAACTCTAGCAGTGCGGTCCAAACGTGTCCATTTAGTGTCAGTAGCAGCATCTAGTGTACTTCTGCTGAGTGTACACTTCATCCAAGACTGTGTTGCCAGTTCACTTGACCTGTGCTTTAGGTTAGAGCCATATAGGAAAAAATGCCATTTTATGTGTTTTCTTTAAGTTACATAATACCTGTGACAGAACATGATTTTGTTGGATGCAGTTCTAAACTTTATGAACTATCGTGGTTCCAGAAACTAATTTTAAAGCAGAATGGAAATATTACAGCATCGGTCTGGTGACCATCAAAGTGCCACTGGGGGAAAAAAAAACTACGGCAAGCGGGTGACACTTTTTTGGTACAGAACATGACATCATGACTTAGGGGTTCCCGTCCTCTGAAACAGAAAACGAAATTCTCGTTCATTGTTAGCACTGATGGCAGATGTTCCTACATTTGTATTGTCAAGCCTTCACACATACATTCTGTCTCACAGATGTACAGATTTTGCTCTTATGATTAAATATTGCTCTTATTATCGGCAGCCATAGGTTTAAAAAGGGAGGCAGAGAGAGCGTCCACCGATGTAAATATTCGATCAAATCTCTCACATGCAGCCATTGTCCCTCAGCTGTAAGTAGATGTATATACAGAAGCGTATATATATCAGCTTAAGACTTCAGAACTCACAATAATGTACAATAGACGTGTTCTTAAAGTCTCGTTCACTGTTGTAAATGTAGATGCACATGTATAAACGCTCGAGTTTTTGCTTTCTGTCATGTCTTGCATTGACTTTACACTCTTTGGTGTGTGTTTCGTGGGAGAAAGTGAACTGTTATCAGCATGAAGTTGCAGAACTGTAGCTGTGAATCCTCGAGTCAGAATGCGCCTGCAGTATGTTCTGTTGTGCTGTGTCTTTAATGACATTTGTGTAAAGTCCCCGTGTGATTAAATCAGTGTCCTTTATAAAGATTACTACAAAATACTCCTGCTTCAGTGTGGGGGGTGTTTTCTGTCTCACTTTTTAAGCTTTAATCGTAACCACTGATTGCTTGTGTTGCAAAAGCAGCTGAAGAATTATAATGTTTGCACAATTTAAATGCTGTTGCCCTGTGATTTCTCCCGCTTCCTCTCGCTCTTTTGTGTAAGTCTGGAGCGCGGTTTGTTTGTAGTGTGTTACGGAAGGTTTAATCTCTACAAACCAGACAATGTTTGGCAGAACAGATGTGACAGGGCGGAGGGTAGCATGAAGGGATATAAAAAATGCAGCGAGTCAGACGAGTGTAAAGAACAGGGGATTTAAGAAAAGGGAACAGTGGAGACATTGTTCACCTGCTGTGGGAGGTGGTGACCCAGTGGTTATGGGTCTAGCCTGCTGATACAAAGTTTACAGGTTTATTTCTTGGGAACTTTGAGTCGACTTGAGTTCTCATGCCATTGTGCCCCCCATTGTGATTTAGCATATCTTAAAGCCTATAATTAATTTAAGCTATAATTAAAACCATTCAGTACTGTGGTTTAAGAACATAGCCTTTTCCTACGTTAAGAATCTAAAGGAGCTCAGAACATTCCGGTTCAGCATTTGAAAGTGTATCATTTCTGTGCCATTAAACAGAATTTCAAAATGAATGACTGTTTTTAAACAGGTTTTTGGGAGCATTCCCCCCTGTCCTTCATTGGTGGGACCTTGGTGGTACTCCTGCTCCAAACTCACAAGAATTGAAGAGCCAATGGTGTTGAACATGACCAAAATGCTGTATCGACCAATCGGCATGCAGGAGCAGTACTATCCATTTTTTTTAAAGCAGCACTAATAGAGTAGAGAAGGATATTTGTTATGCTTTATGCACTGTAAATGGGCCTTTAAATGTGTACCTGTGAAAACACATTATATATGTTTTGGGAAAGCTACAAACACTCTGGTGTATTAAAGGTCCACTGGGTTTTTATTGCATTTCCCAGTGGACCACAATTGAATGATTTAGGTAAGAATTAAAAGAAACAAGTTTTTCTTTTCTACAGCTCACAAACTTTAAACTCTCTTTACCTCATAAACTCCTAAAATGACTATTGAAAACACAATTACGCTAAATCAATAACAACTGGATTGGTGTGTGTGTGTTGGGGAGAGGGGTTTGAATATGTGGTTTACAAGGACACAAATTTGTATAATGGCGTGCGTAACAATGTGAACATGGTTTATGGGGACACTACCTGTGTACTGGTGTTTTTTTTGTTATTTAAAACATGCCAAAAGTGTTCTGTGAGGGTAAGGGGATAGAATATACAGTCTGTACAGTATAAAACCTGTCTATGAAGAGTTCTCATAAACTTCATATGTCAATGTCCCCACAAAGATGGTAAAGGTCACACACACCTAAACTGGGGGGGCAGCCCTGCAAAGAAAATAAACATTAAATGATGCTTGTTTGAAAATGGAAAAATGCTGAAAGGTTTGTGGGAGGGTTAGGATTAGGGGCGGGGTAAGGGTTTGGGGAATAAAATATACAGTTTGTACAGTACAACAGCCATTGTCTATATCTAAGGAATGTCCCCATAAAACATGAAACCCCAATGTGTGTGTGTGTGTGTGTTTGTGTGTGTGTGTTTTTGTGTGTGTGTGTGTTTGTGTTTGTGTGTGTGTGTGTGTGTGTGTGTGTGTGTGTTTGTGTGTGTGTGTGTGTGTGTTTGTGTTTGTGTGTTTGTGTGTGTGTGTTTTTGTGTGTGTGTGTGTTTGTGTTTGTGTGTGTGTGTGTGTTTGTGTTTGTGTGTTTTTGTGTGTGTGTGTTTGTGTGTGTGTCCACATGAGCATGTGATCTTTGTGAGGAGAATGTTTGCAGGGCAGTGGAGTGTGGTGGAAGACCAGAGGAGGGGGGGGGTGTTTAAAAGGTATCCATGACAACGACGTTCAAGGACACTTTTGAACAGTGGCATTACTGTGTAAAGAACAAGCGAACATGCACTCGTCTGTGTCCGTTTATGCCTCTGTTCATGCAGCGGATCGCTGCACCGCTGCTTTGTGCTTGTAAATAACGCGGATCCCTTCAAAGACGCGTGTGATAAAGTGCAGGAATGCTGTTTGATGTGACATGAGGAGCTTGTGATGGAGCTGACCGCCCTCCCGTTACACTTCTGAAGCAGACATCCACATTCACTGGCCTGTTTTGTCCACCAGTGCTGTGTGAAACAGAGGGTGGCCAGGTGGGAGGAGCTTAGAGGTGATTACAGGACAACACGCTTTGAACCTGTTATTCATGAGATTCCAACCACTGTGTGTGTGTCCACGCAAACGCACCATACGTTCGCATTGCCTTGTGTTTACATAATCTCACATGGATAAAAAAGGCACGTGTGCCTTTTTTGACATTGAAAAAATAGTTTTAGATCATGTGCATGTCTCTGCCTGTGTGTGTCTGTGTGTTTGGCAGCGAGGGGCTGTTGATTTACGTGGGAGATCTCTCTGTGAATTGAACAGAGTTGTTAGAGGCTCTGGACTCTTGAGCCCCTTTTCTGAGCCCCATCTCCTCGTTCCATTTGTATTCACAGGCTAAAACTGGCTGGCAGGGCAACATGCTCAACTTCGTTACACCCTTTGAATTGTTTCAAAAGTTTTTTTTTATTGGCTAGGAGTGGAGGGGACAGAGAGAGAGAAAGAGAGAGAGAGAGGGGTGAGAGAAGAACAAGCAGAAGAAGTTTACAGTGTAAGATTAAGTAAATCCTAAACTTATCCTGTAGACCTGCATCAGCCACTGCAGAAGGGGAACAGGTGGGCTTACGACATAAACAGTGTCTGGAAGCTGGAGGCAGGTGAGTGGGAAGCAGAGATTAAGATAAAGAGGGCCAGAGAGATAAAATGAATGAATGCTGGAAAGAAATGAAGTTGAGGAGCAGAGGAGGAGTGGATGTGTGCAAACTTTTGATGAATCACTGCCTTCATGTATGTTCCCGGCACTCCGTTCTCTTTATTGCCCTGCATTTCTGTTTACGTAACGCTGTGCAAGTGCTTTGTATCTGTGGGTGCGTGTGGGTTTTGAAGAGGGAGCTGAATGATAATTGTGTTTTAATTCTTTATCATCGAATGAAAATTTTCCTGTTTTATCCTGGAGAATTGTCACACTGAAAGCTTGTATTCCCAGCGAACATTTTCAGGTTGTAAGAGCATTTCCCGAATGTTTGCATTAAGTAAGAGAAACGTTTAAAAGTAGTTTCTACTTTTTAAAGTTGTAGGAACGTTCAAAACGTCCAGTTTCATAGACATTAAATTAATGTTATTACTTGGTTCTAAGAATACTATTTAAACATCTTTTTAAATTCTGTAGCGTTTTTAAAACATTCCACTAATATCTTTAGAATAAAGTTTTTGATATATGATATATAACATTAGAAAAACTACTATTATATTAATAACTCTTTCATTATGAGAACTTTTAGAGAGCGTTAGCCAACGTTTTGAGAACATTCCCTGTTAGCTTGTTTTTTTGTCTCATGAGATTAGTTTAAATAATCATTAAAAATATGAGAAGCTTAGTATTAAAACAGATAAATCCAGTTTTTTATGTTCCATATGTGTTCTCTGCTGTCGTTAATCAAGCCGATGCTCATTTAATTTAATTGAGTGAAGAAGATTTTGTGACAACTCATTCAGATACACAGTTGTGTGTTTTTTCATTGTCATTAAAATATTTTTGAGAAGCTATTTACTTAGTGATGCAAGATTAAGCAGGATGAATCAGAGCTGTCTGTAAGCTGATGTAATCTTGCTAGCTAATATTCTTTGAAAAGCACAGTTTAGTATAAACATCAGTCTTCGTGGATCTGCGCTGACATTACATCAGCTTATTTAAACATAATTGTCTCTCTGTTTGGCAGTGAGCTTTCAAACTCAAACTGAGCAATCTGTTGCTCTTTAGTTCATTTTGGTAAATCTTTGCTCTGTGGTTCAAAAACACATTTTGATACTTTCACTTATCAAAATGACCTTGAGACCCAATGGACACAAATTAGCAAACATCCATTTAAAGAAATTGATATAATGCATGGCTTTCATACACTGTAAGGGTGTTCAGTGACCCTTTGCAGCCACTGCAGTTTTGTGATTGGTTGACCTTCTATTGCACTGAGAAGAGTAAAAGGTGTCATGCATTAAAAGCCATTTAAAGCCCTTCGAGATCTGAAGTAGCTTTAAGCATCATCATAAGGAGATTAATCTGTCAATATTATGAAAGCCATATGCTTTACTTTAATCAGTGAATGTTTGCCTTCAGTGAGTTTTTTTCATGTCTAGTCAATATGTAAGGTTTGTGGGATGGATTTTTAGGGGTCATGGATATTAGGATGCAACGAGAAGAGGCTTCATCCCAGGAGGTGTTCAACTACGCCCAGATGTCCACGCTGGAGAGAAACAGCGGACTCGGAACACTGAGTCGGCATGTAGAGAGAGAGAGGATGGAGAGAGACAGCTACACGGTAGATGTCAGGGCTAGTGACCTGCAGCTGGATAAGCCAGGACCACTGCATCCCTGCTTCAGCTACAGAGTCTGGCTATACAGTGTTGTTATAGGGGTAAGAACATTCCGGATGCGCTGCGATTGTCACTCTTGTAATAAAAAGATTTGACACACTGGTTTCTGCTCTCTTACGCTATACTTCCAAACTATCAATTTTAGGTTGTAAGGATATTTCCCTAATGGTTCTATTAAGTAACATGTAATACATGTGACATTGTATTAACATTATTGCTTGGTTATAAGAACGTTATTCAAACATTTCTGTTTAATTCTATTTTTAAAATGTTCCACTAACTGAAGAAAAATGTTTTTGATATATGCATTACATCAATTGAAAGCATTCTACTAACGTTACAGCAATAACTTTTTTGATAACTTTGAGAGAACCTTTAGAGAATGTTATCCAGCATTTTGAGATTGGTTCCTGTTAGCTGGGACGGCCTGGCAGGCATGTAGGAGTGGACTTAATGTTTGCGTATCTCTATCTGACCCTCAGTGCAGCCTGCTGATAGCTGCAGTTTTCTCTCTGTACATGGGTAACGTGTTTCCTGCTGCAATGGATTATCTGCGTTGTGCTGCGGGATCTGTGAGTGTCTCCTGAGGCTTGTCCTCAAAAATGCCTCATGCTCGTGGGTGTGGCTATTGATGTGATTGACAGTGACACTTATGTTTGCTTTCTGGCTTGCAGAGTGTACCAGCTGCGGTGGTGAGCTTTGCGATTGCCAAGAACAGACAAATTGCAGTAAGTGAAGAGCTGTAGATTGCAGTAAGTGAAGAGCTGTAGATTGCAGTAAGTGAAGAGCTGTAGATTGCAGTAAGTGAAGAGCTGTAGATTGCAGTTGTAGAATATCTTGTTAGTGGAGTAAATTGCAAATGCATTGATTAGAAAAAAACAATGTTTTTTTTATAGGTCTCAGATTTTCAGATGGTCTATGTGTCGTCTTTCGCTGTAACAACGACGTGTCTTGTGTGGTTTGGGTGTAAGCTCGCCATTAGTCCTTCAGCAATCAATGTGAGAACATTAGAACTTAATTCTCAACTCACAAGTGCATTAACACCTTTGTACAAACCTACATTTACATTTATGCATTTGGCAGACGCTTTTATCCAAAGCGACTTACAGTTCTTTCAAGTTATACATTTTGTCTGTGCATGTGTTCCCTGGGACTTGAACCCACAACTTTTGCGAACATAATACCAGCTCCATGCTGTTTGTCATCTTACAGATTAACTTTAACCTGCTTCTGCTTATTGTGCTGGAAGTGCTGACGGCCAGTACTGTTATTCTGTCAGCACGCTCAGCTGAGGACTGCTGCAGTCACAACCAGGTGTGTGTTTGTGTGTGTGAAGGGATCAACTGCAACTGTCTGCAAAATTACTGCCATTACATTCATTATATTCTACTGGAATCAATTCAATTGTTCAATAAATTTTTTGGTGTATTATTTTTGGAACATACATGGTTTTATGCTGCCAGTTTTGGTGTCTGGTGTATCCGATGTTTCAAAATACATTCTTGTACTTTATATTTAAGTAAACATTATATAAGCAAATAATTATGCCCTGTCTTTCGCCATATAATTGAAAAACTGTGTGCAAAGTTTAGTTCATGCATGTTTGGTAAAAGAATTCTGTGCCAAAGTGTAAAGTCTTTTGTAAATAATTTAAAATAAATAAACATGTGGTCTGTATAAACAGAAGAAACGTTTTGCTGGATCCCAGAAATATATTATTATCATGAGATGGCCAGGACTGTATTTGTCTGTAGCTTATAGAATTTGCATTTTATAAATGTTCACTCATTCTCGTCGTTCTCATCCATCTTTTCCTCATTGCCGTCATCCATCTTTTCTTCCAGCCGGTGTATAATGGCCCTGTGATCGTGACCCCGGCGTCCTTCCCCACTCGTCTTTTCAAGGCTTATGCCGTGAGTCGCCTGCAAATAAACACCTGTGTGTGTGTGGGTGTGTGTGTGTGTGAGAGAGAGATGCATGTCAACCCAAACGTCACTGTAGATCATCTGTTATTTGTCTGCTGCAGGTCATTGAGGTTATAGTGGGCATCTCTACTGTGTTTGGAGGAATCATCGCTCTCCATTTGGGCGCTCTTCTCCCTGAACCGTACCTTTCTGTCACTTTCTTCTGGGTTCTTGTAGCTGTACGTTTAGTGTTGTTTTTAAATACTGTACTACATGTTAGTCACACTCATTATTTTAATTAAACGGAATGCTGATTAACAGCTAAACTGTTTGTGTGTCTGATACACCTGCAGTGTTTCCCTACTGCCATTGGCAGCCATGTGGTGGCAGAATACCCCAGTAGGAGTTTGGTGAGTCACCATCAGGGTCTCTTTAGCGCTAAAACAGTCCAGAATAGCGTCTCTAGAGGACATTCTCTGTTCTCATTCATTTAGCTTGTCTGTCTGGCTTCTCTGCAGGGTAATTGTATCTAAGCACTGTCTCTCTCTCTTTTTCTGCTTTGCTCACTCTGTCTCCCTCTCTCTCTTTATTTCGCCCTCTGTACCTTCCCGTTTTTTCTGCTGTAGGTGGAAATGTTGATTGCTATAAGTAGCGTGACCTCACCACTGCTGTTCTCGGCGTCTGGGTTCTTGTCCAGCAGTGTGACTCATTTCATTGAGATCTTCCTGCATGAAGCGCCAATAGCAAAGGTGAGTCCAATGTCATTTTGTGCGCCAAATTAGATCAGTTTCGGTAAATCAGGTTTTGACAACCCCTTAAAGAACAGTTCACCCAAAAAATTTTATTTTGTCATTCCAAATGTAATATTTCATGAAACACAAAAAGGAAGATTTGAAGAATCTTTACACGGCTCTTTTCCATAAAGCAGTAAATCACCAAAACCAAAGCAACCAAACAAAAGGCATCATAAAAACATGTGCATACTATATCCCAGGTTAAGCTTTAAAATATGTAAATATGTTGCTATGTAGATGCATTTTGTCACGTTGAATGGCACTGACATCATCAAACAGCATTGACGTTTGGTTATGGGATAAAGATGTTTATACAAGATAAAGCTGTTTACTGAACTATTTTAATACAATTATAGCTTAATTAATAGCTTAATACTTGGACAATATTAACGGTGCTTTGACTTTTCCAAGATGGCGCCCCCCAGTGATAGACATTTTGGTCCCCTCCACTTGTTCTTTATTGTATAATCTTTTGTATTCTACTGTCTTTGTAGTTTATTGTCTGTTGTCTACTCCATCTTTCTCGAGTGAAGTAAATGAAATAAGAGTTTCGTTGAATCCCTAACGTTTAAATGACGAGTTTATATTTGTGAATGTGTCTTGCGTGTGTAGCAGTCATATGACATACTGCAGCTAATACTGATGGGGTTACTGCTGGTCCAGGGGGTGCTGACATTAGCCACCGTCGTACAGTGCGCTTCCTACAAGAGCCAGCGCCGCACGGGACCATCTGAATGGAACACGTTACAATCAGCAAGACATTGTAAGGTAAACACAAACATATACTCTTGTAAAATGACTGGCAACTCAATTTAAAAGTACCTTGCACAAAGACAGGCTTATAAACATAAAACTGTGTATTGCACCCGCTGTGCATGTGATGAAAACACAGTCACCCTGGAATGTCAGAGCTGTGCTGCCCATCTGACTGTGACAACGAACTCCATAGTTTGTTGTTTAGGCTGACAAAGGAAAATCCCATGCTGGTCACTGGAATATGCTTGTGTCAGCGTATATTCCCTCTCGTTCTTTTCTCACAGAATGGCACACTTCAAGAGTTTGACAAAAACAAGGCCTGGAAGGCAGTGGTGGTCCAAATGGCCCAGTAAACTACATGAATCAGAGGAGGAAAACAGAAAGAAAAAACAGAAAGACATGGTGTGTGATGTACAAAGGCAGAGGATGAAAATATCACCAGCAGGACAGCAGATCAAGACAGTGATTGAAGGAACTTGTGTAAGATGAAACAAAATGGAACGTTACGGATGAAATTAGAATTTAGGAACACACCTTGAATTATTGGTTTTGGTTATGAAACTCACAATTCTGTCAGAACCATCGGCTGGCCTGCCATATAGGCCACTGTTTGAACAACATGTCTGTCTAAGATGATGTTTTGGGTGACAGTTTAGTTAGAAAAACACTTCAGCCAGTTCGTAGGAAAGAACCAACAGGTTACAGTGTTTGGTGGTTTTTAAAAAGGCTTCTGTAAAGATTCTGTAAAAAATATATTTTTTTTCTGAATATATTTCTCATGATCGTGAATATAGCCTATCATACCAGTTTGAAATTAGAATGTTTTCTGAGTAAATGGCTATGCAACACATTTTATAGCCTATGCAAATAAATTGTCAACACATCATGCATGTACAATCCACAGTACTTGTTATGCTTTATTCAGAAATTGTATATATAAGAAGCTGGCAGTGTAGAAACTACATATATGATGTTTATATTGTTTCTAACACACTATAATGTACTATAGTGCAGTTCGGTGCCTGTATGCTTAGCTGCTTATGACAGATTCAGTTCATGAGATTTTATTTGTGTGAAAATGGACGCCTAATTCGTGCCTTGTGATTCTATAGATCAATTGAAGGCAGTTAAGTGTAAATACCAGGAGAGGTTCAGCTAGGGTTACAGTAAGCTGAATATAAAATAGATTTGATATATGTTCTTTACAATAAAAATGAATCGATAAAGACGCCGTTTAGTATATAGTCGCTTTTTATTGCTTGCGTTTCCATATAGCAACACACATGCATTGCTTGGCAGCTGCAACGATACAGTGTCGAGTGAGACGCACAATTGCTGACGATGTCTGTGGATGATGGTGTAAACTGGAGACGTCTGAGCGGTTTGTAAGGGAAGGGTGAAAAGGATGGCGAGAGGCGGAACAAACCGGTGTGTGTGCCCGGATACACGCTGAAGCGGCTCTCCCGCACTGCAGATTAACTCCTGAGACGCCAGAGATGCTCAACATTGTGTAAGCACATGTCGCTTCATCCGCGTCCTTTGATTTCTGGCAACGTGTCGTGTGCGACCTGTAGATGTTTCTTGATATTGATGATCTGATCTGCGGCTTCAGGCTGTTATTGATTATAACCGAGCGGACTGACACAGGGTAAGTGGCACATCACGAGATGTGCAACTCCGTCCTCTCTCTCATGCATTCGTTTCGTATAAATGTTAATGTATTCTGTCATCATATCTGTGTTTTAAGGTGTCCCGTTTCATTCTAAGCAGTAACGATGCGGTATGAGCGGATGACTTTAGCACCGGTGGATGGACAGCTCCTCGTTTGACCGTAAGCAATGTGCGCTGCATGACCTTTAATGACCCTAAACATTTAGCTGTCGTGATGTCGACATGTCGGTCCGTGTCGTTGCAGCAGTGTCGATAAACTGTATATAATAGATATTGTATAATATATTATTTGGGAGGCAGTTACGCTTGCTGTATAATAACGGCTATACTACGCTGTTGCTGTAAGTTTGTGCGGCAGATTCATAATTAATATTAACTTGTTTGAGAGTTAAGACAAACCGCTTTGAAATTCTTAGTCGGGTCTTTACTAATTTAAGTGGCATGTCCACCACGTAGAAATGTTTACTCCCGTATGATTAAAGTAACTGGATTTGGTGGTTGTTTTGGTATTGTTTCATGGGTCATATATAACTAATGCCCAAAAAAAACTTAACATGACAAAGAAAACCACAGATGGTTACATTTTGTATTATGTTTTAGGTTAACAAAAATGTCACTGCATTTACTTTAAAACGGACATAATTCAGTACAAAAACTACATGCACAGATATTAAGTCAACTACACAGCATTATGATGTTTTGTGAACTACACAGACTTTCTGTCAACTACACACAAATTTTAAAGAGTGTCCTGTTGCCTTTTCAGCAGTTCCTGCCTGTTATTTGTTTCATTGTCTGTTTGTCTGTTTGTCAGAAAGCTGTACGTTATTGATTTCTTGAGCTCAAAGCAAGATATATTGATTTTATATTGTACAACAGTGATTTTCTTGTCTGTGTTTTTTATGCTCTGCGCAAAGCTGTTCGGTGATGTATCATACTTCCATTTATAGCTGATAAACATCCGCCAAACCCTTTCTATGACTTAACGTCTACATTGGACTGTCTTAATTGATTTAGCCTCGAGTTTGTCCTTGGTGTGTCTTACAAACGCTAGCGCTCTCAATGGACTGCAGACAGACACACTCCATTGGTCACTGAAATAAAGAAACATGTACTTTCAAAGAGTCTGAACATGCGGAATAACTGTATTGTATGTGTTAATTCTGAATAAGCCTCCTGTTTGTTTACAGGTTTTAGCAGAAGTCCAGGTGACAGATTGATCTCAGCTGTCCAAACAAGCTGCACCGACAACAAATCAGCGCTCAGTTATCTTCTCAGTCTACCTCAGAAGACATCAGTCTCCTTATCAGCAAGGACACAATCTATCTCCAGAACAGCCTGCTCAGGCTGACCACAAAGCTCTCTTTGTGACTTTCAGAAGATCCACTTTTATCCCTTAAGTCAACAACTCCCAAGTATAACATAACTCATTATATTGTTGCAGGGAAAAGCCCTCAGCCAATCCAGTGGCTGACAGGGTTGGAGGCGGAGCTGTCGAGAGTGTTGTGAGAGTTAGTAGTAAGCAGGCAGCTGGTGCCGAATGCAGAACATCTTTGAGCAGAACTTGGACATGGCCACGGCTCTGCTCGCGGGGGAGAAGCTCAAGGAATTGATCCTGCCAGGTTCCACACAGGATGAGAAAGGCGGGGTACTCGCAGGTCTCATGGTGCAGCTCAAACTAGAGTTGCCCTTTGACCGGGTCGTCACCATAGGAACTGTCATCATCCCAATACTGTTGGTCACACTAGTTTTTACACGGAACTTTGCAGGTTAGTTCCTGTGGGACACTGTGTTATGCAGCGTTGTTTGGATGAATGTACCTGATGTAGGCCTGACCTTGACAATAGTTTCAAAGCGCTCATGAGATCTCCAGGCTTTTCTGGTATTTGTTTGGAGACCAAACATTCCGTTCTTCTATGAATCTCATGCAGCTTTCATTCCTAATATGTAAGATTTCATTATTTAACTAGGCTTACTGTAAAATCACATGATTTTAAAAGGGTTTCATTCCTATGATCAACTGTCATAAAATTTTTACGTCAGAAAGATTTTAGGAGTAACACAGCTTGATTGGCAGTGGTGACAGTGTGGACAACACGCGGTTTGTTCATTGACTAACAGCTTCCCCCACACCTGCTGTTCACTGCTGCCCAGCAGACGAAGGGTTAAATGACTTTTGCTAGAGATTGTGAGGTGATTAGTAGAAAAAAAAGCAAGTTGGAAATAAAGATAAAGAGAGGTTGTGCTGGGGAGTGGGGGGTGGTTTACTCCAAAAGCTGAGTCAGTCTTACTGCATAGCAGCACTAACCGGCTGTGACTGAACATCCAGAACCCTGCTGAGGAGAAACATGCAGCATAAATTAGATGTGAATAACTGGTAGAGATGTATTCATGTTTATGCTGAGGAAGGTTTTAGCTGTAACTTTAAAATTGCCTATTCATCTAATTTGAGGACCGTTACATTGGCACATTGACTGTTACATTATATTTCATTATATTTTTACTTTCTTGCCACAATCTAGATAATAAACACGTCTCATATCACAGATCTCCTGCACTGATTTTGTTGGGACATTGTTAAATTTTGAAGGTGGTAAACAGAACTGAGAGTATTAAACTCTCATTAGTAGCTGACTGCAGTATAAAAATAGCCACAGTATTTAATAAACCGACATGACTGTCCTACGATTATAACGTTTTAAATTTTACTTTACAATTCTGTGGAATTCTGTGAGTACAGATTCCATCTGAGCTCGTAGATCAGGAACGAGGAGAACTGAAGGTCAAAGTCTGATCGTCCTGTTGGCTGAAGCTATTTATACGATCAAATACAGGGACGATCATTTGAATCCAATCTTAGACAGCATCTCAGGTGTAAGTCAAGGTCAAGAGTCTATATGCAAAAGCTAATGCCTGTAACCCACCAAACATGGTATTAAGTATGAAGACAAACTTGGGTTGCTTCATTTACATTATTGATTCTCTGCAGATCACATTGTTTTGCTTAACTTACATTATTGATTCTGCGTAGGAGTATAATTAACTGAGACACAGTAAGAGCTACAGAACTACCTCTAGCGTTCTCCAATTGGCAAAGACAAATGTAGCATTTGTTGTATCACTGTTTCATCACTGGATTGGCCTGTGCTGCCTATATTTTACAAAAGACACTTTCCATTTAATAGAATCAGGATGACAGCTCATTACCAGGCACATGTGTCCTCTGGGTTGGCAGGGGGCCATTGTGGTATCTAATTGCTTAGTGTATGCTATATTCCTGATTACTAATGGAATGTGCTATGGTTTCTGATGGTTACTTATTTTCCTTCTCTTTCAGAGGAATCTATATATTGCTACACCCCACACAACTTCACACGAGATCAGGCCCTGTATGCCAGAGGCTACTGCTGGACAGAGCTGCGGGATGCAGTGCCCGGTGTGGACCCCAAACTCCGACCCTCCCTGTTCGAGCACAAGTTTTTGCCCTACGCTCTGCTGGCCTTTGCGGGGATAATGTACATACCTGCCCTGGGATGGGAGTTCCTGGCCTCCACTCGCCTCACCTCTGAGCTCAATTTTCTTCTTCAAGAAATTGACAACTGCTACCACAGGGCGGCTGAGGGCCGAGCGCCCAAAATCGAAAAGCAGATTCAGTCCAAGGGGCCAGGTATTACGGAACGTGAGCGCCGTGAGATCATCGAGAACGCGGAGAAGGAAAAGAGCCCCGAGCAGAATCTTTTTGAAAAGTATCTAGAGCGCAGAGGGCAGAGTAATTTTCTAGCTAAGCTGTACTTGGGGCGACATTTAGCCATCATCTGCCTTAGCTCAATCCCCATAACTTACCTGAGCACATACTATGCGCGTCAGAGGCAGAACGAGTTCACGTGTGCGTTGGGCGAACCACCTGACACCAGCAGCATTCCAGAACTGCGGCTAAATGTGAACTGCAAGCTACCAGCCGTGCAGCTCCAGCGCATAATGGCCGCAGTAGACATAGCCTTGCTCTGCACTATGAACCTCATCATCCTTGTGAACTTGCTACATTTGTTCGTGGTGCGCAAATCCAACTTTGTCTTCGACAAGCTGCACAAAGTGGGCATTAAAACACGTCGGCGCTGGCAGAAGTCGCAGTTTTGTGACATCAATATTCTGGCCATGTTCTGTAATGAGAACAGAGACCACATTAAGTCCCTCAACAGACTGGATTTTATCACTAATGAGAGTGACCTCATGTATGATAATGTGGTGCGACAGCTGTTGGCAGCGCTGGCTCAGTCCAATCATGATGCCACTCCGACTGTAAGAGACTCTGGCATCCAGACTGTTGACCCCAGTGTGGACCCTTCTGTGCTTGGTGTGGGAGAACTAGGAGGAGAACCCTCTGTAATCAAAAGACCACGCAAGAAAATCAAGTGGATCCCCTCGTCTAACCCTCTGCCACAGCCGTTTAAAGTGATTTTTTTTCTTATTTGTGTTATGCATAATTATAGCTAATTAACAGAAAATAATTTTATCACTCCGGTTTTAGTTTTACTTAATGGTCATAGATCCCTGTGGTATTACAGAAATATTAAAGTAGTCTTAGGAGTAAATGGTCTTTACCTGATTATGTTTTTTTAAGTTTGTTGAAAGTAACTTAAATGCCTGTGTGTTTGTACAGGAACCCTTGACTCTAACCAGATTAGAGAATAGCACAAAGGCAGACAAGCCTAAACCAGTACGAAGAAAGAATTTACCAGATAGCATTATTGCTCCACTGCTGGACAGCAAGAGCACACAACACCCTCCTACTAATAAAGGTAATCCTGTACTAAAAACCATTAGTAAAACCTGGCCAAAGTCAGCATAGGATATTTTACAGTGGTTAAAATCCTTCTATATCCTCTGATCCTGTTTTTTTCAGCTGCAGAGACAATTAATTTAGAGAAGAAACAGACTCTTAACCTCTCGCTGGATGTTCATCCTTATATGCTAACCCTCCAGAAAGCGAAAGCAGAAATGACCAATCCTGAGCCAGCCCCTACCGAGCACTCTCTCAGTAATGTGTACATAGAGGGTCCTCATACAGTTGTCCATGTGTCCTCCTCTCTTACTGGTATGTCTGGGTTGTCCTATAAAAATATATCACCAGAACAACCAGACCCTTTTTTCTCTGTATATTTAAATTCCATTGGATTTAAAGGTTTAGTATCAGTATTACTGATTATTCTTTGTATATAACCTTTCTTACCCTCTTAGAAACGAAAGTGTCTCCTCCACAGTCATCCATCACTGCCTTCCCCACAGCTGCTGTCTCCACAACGTCCTATATGAATGGTGGTACCACCAGCGTGCTTCCTTCGGACTCCCCGAAGGCAAGCGATCCTCTCAATCAGGGGGTGGAGCCTGAGGGGCAGCCCTTCAGCCGAAACCCCTCCCACTCACTGCTGAGCATCCATCACAACTTGTATGAGGAGGAAGAGCAGAGCAGAAGGGACAGACTAGCCAGACCTGGCGAGTTGATTGCTGCTGGGGAGTGCTGAAGGCAAATGCAGAGACACACACACAAAAAGCACTTATATGAAATTAGACACAAGGTAATATGCTGTTTTTAGGGTGATTATGGGACAATGGGGGTGGCAACGTTACAATGTAGTTTTTTTATTGACACATACACTTAGTGACATTTTTTTACACATGCATACTGTACACATAATTGACAAACTATTAAAGGTGCACTCAGTAACATTTATATTGTGGTACGAAATATAAAAGAACTTTATCATTAGGACTATCAGCATGGATGCAGCATCACACAAACAATATTTTTTATTGTATTTTTTATTATAAACATTAAGACTTATTATTTCTTACTTTGCAGTCAGCCACGATTTTTTTTATGGCAACAGGCACACTTTGAGATATAAGCCCTATTTGGATGGTTATCATTTCTAATGAACTGTGGAATGTTCCCAGAATATTGGCTAATGTTCTGTAAAAGTTATCAAAAACATTCTTGCAGTAACGTTAGTAGGACTTTTTTAGAGTTAAGTGTTTAGTTGTTATTTTTAAGTTGTTGGTGGTATTTTTTAACAATGTTACAGAACTCAAAAAGTTGAATCAAGCAATGATTCAACTTTTTGAATCATTAATGTTTTTTAATGTTCTTAGAATCAAGAAATAACATTAATACGTATAAAAATCTGACTTTTTGAACGTTCCTAGAACTTCCAAATAACTTTATAACAACAATAACATATACCTTCAGAATGTGGCTATAGGTAGTTGTATATGGCTGGCCATGTGATGTAACATGTTGACCCCCATGAAATGGTCCAATCCACAAGGGTTCTAAATTAAAAAGTATGATTTATTTTTTTGTTGAACTTTTTAATTAAAAGATACTGAATGCACCTTTAAACTCTGCCAGCCTTTCATCCACATATTTGGAAGTGTAACTTATGCTTCTATAGGAAACAGAAACATCTAAGCTCTTGGTGCTCACCCTATGGGTTAATTAGTCCCCTGTTACATTCCAAATGAGGAAAGATTTCAAAAGCATATCAAAGTTTTGCACAAAGCACAATTTGTTCAAAGCACATTTTAATATTATTGGTTTCATGTTTCTTTCATTCATAATCATGAACCTTTTCACAGATGTCAGCATGTGTCCAACGCAATATGGTACATTTATTATTAATATATGCAACCTCACTTTGTTATTGGTGCAATAACAGGCATATTTGTAATGTATATTCTAAGCTGTATGAAGGAAATATTGTTGCTGCATAGTAACACCTCAGTTGTGAGAGAATGTGGGTATTCCAAAAAAATCTCACAAAATCCATGGCTTCTACTCATCCAGACATTTTCTTTCCTGTAGGCTTTCCTGTAGCTCAGTGGTTAGAGTATGGCGTTAACAACGCCAAGGTCACGGGTTCGATCCGTGCAGAGTCTGCACATACTCAGAAACAATGTATAGTATAATGCAAAGTAAGTCGCTTCGGATATAAGCGTCTACCAAATGCATACGTGTAAATGTAAATTTTCGGTGAACTTATTCAACAAAAATGACTCTCACCGTGGGTCTCTTAATTGTTTGAAATGAATGGATCCTCATACCAGCTTTAATCAACTGACAGAAAGATTTTAATTTAGATTTCAATGCTTTTGATACCTATATCAACATCACACGAACCACAGCTTGTGTATTCCACCTTTCTAAACCTTTGATATTCACAGATTCACTTTGCGGTGATGCACATCACATATAGCTTGTAAAAACACAACCATTACACTCTGATTGTGAGTGGATACAAACGCGTACAAGAACTTACAACAATTAGCGTCTACGATCACCTCTACACACCTGACGATTGATTTTGGATCAATAGGTCCTGCAGTTCACGGTAGTTTTGCAGTTTTTCTAGCACACATCATGGTCCAAGTGCAATATTTTGATATTTATTATGATACAGGTAACATAGGTCATGAATGATAAAACTATTAGAGGGGGAAACACTTTTCCCAGCTGGTATTTTTGATGGGAAAATATGAAAGATCCTGATGGGTGCTAATTAAAATGATTTATAGAGCTGACATTAATTTAATGGTACTGGATGATGGGGGCTTACTCATGAAAATATGGTGTCGTGAATGTATGTATCGCATTCAGTCAACATGTCCAAATAAGGTTAGACAAGGTATCTATATATATATAAATCATATATCTATGATTTGTCTTACGTCATTCCCATGTTTTATAGGATCATGCAGTTTTTGTTGTCTACTTTGTGCCACAACCCAAACTGGGACTATCTGCAGATGTGTTTAAAATATATATTTATGAGGCTGCAGCATTTCAACCAAGTAACCTGCTTAGAGAAATCAAATAAAGCTTTAAAAAGAGAAATGTTAGATTATCACATGGGTTGCACACTGCATGTTCAGTTGTTAAACTCATGTTACATTATTTGAATTGGAAAAATATACACACATAATATTCTTTAGTTAATTAAGAGATTAAATATATTCTTTAATCTCTCTCACTTAGAAAATTTCACAAAGCATGTGATCCACTGCACATAGTAGAAAATGAACTGTCCTAAAAACGTGTTTGATGAGGTATCACTGTTACAGGTGAACCTCGAGAAGTGTATAAAGTTCACGTTGTAAGATGCTGTAAGCTATTTTTAATAGCACGCACGAAATGTCTGTAATACCTGACAGATACCAGACAAATAAATTACCTGATAGAGCTGTCACTGTAAACATAAAGCGGAAAAAATTGGGGTTTGCTGACAAGTAATTTTGGGGCGGGAAACATGGCGAAATGACTAAAATCGCTTACAGCACCTTTTAGCAATAGGTTTATATGATGTTGGGGAGAGTAATGAATTGTATTTACAACGTAATAAACACTTTTAGACATGTGGAAAAAAATTGTGTTTTCCTTTAATATCACTTAAAGTGTAAAGGAAAATGAGATCATGTCGTGTAAATAAGCAACGTAGCCTGATTAAAACGTGGAAGACAGTAAATGTCTGCATCAGGTAGACAAGCACTTTTCCTCCTCGATATATACTACATTACCCAGGTAGCATTGCCTCAAAAGGCGGAACTACACATCCACTACATGTAAGCTGCTGACTGTAGCCCTAACTTTAATCGTTTTATTTTTGTCGAGGATAGCAAGCAGACAACAGCCTCGCTGTCTGCTTATATAGTCATTTAACTTATCTAACATAACACATGCAAAGACGAGCAGTGAACGGAGAACCAACCCAGAACAACTTAGTCTCGGTCAGTTTTGTGAAGTTTCTGGGTTATGCTAGCATAGCGTCAGCTAACAGCTGCGTGTGGTGAGTGTGCGCAGTTAGCGTGTAGCCAAACTACTTTACCGAGAATCGTCCGCCTTTCCAACTGACGGTCCGGTTCGGTTCGGTCCGGTGGGAAGAGGTGGACGAACCGTCTGCCAAGTTAAATGTAAGTGGTTTAACGTGGATTGTGTTCTCGGTGTGGTGACTGAGATTGCAGCTAGTCCGGCGGACCGCAGTGTAGTGACTGCTGTCGGACTTCACTCGTGTCCGTTAATATCTGCGTCCGTTAGGATTTAAATTTAAAACGTTCGATCGGTTCAGTTTAACGGTTTCTTTTTTTGAATGTTTAGTAACGGTTTTAAAAACCGAAAGGCGGTAAGTTGTCTGAATGGAGTTTGATGCGCGAACCCGGTGGTCCGATGACAGCAGGTCGCCACCTTTCATGTCTGACTTCTGTAATCGGACCTTTCATGTCTGACTTCTGAAGGATCAGATCTGTGACGGGGTCCAAATAAAACGCTTTCTAGTCGGACTTCAAAGATGGCAGAGTGGGTGTAATCCCAACCGCTGGATTAACAACAGTTATGAAAAGTATACGTGTTATAGTTAACAGTCAAGATGGCAGGCGGATAATCGAGGCTGTTTTAATGATGACTCACTTTACTCCATATCCAACCGCACGAGTTAGAAAACTGAGATAACTATTAAATCCTTCACTTGCAAAGTGTTCATATGTAAAACATGGCAGTGAGCAGCCTTTCATTAGTTTAGTTGAAGGGCTCGGATTGGGATTTGGTCAGTATTTTAGTCATGTTTTAATTGATCTGTTGACTGCTGTGATCTTTCTAGGTAAAGAGGTGAGTTTCCTAAACAGCGAACAATGGAACAGGACAACAACTCGGAGGTAAGGCTTTGGCAAAAGCGAATCCAGGGTTTCCGTTTCTGGCCTTAATAGTTTTGTTTCATTTGGAACAGTGGAAAATCTACTAGTTATATATGGACAAATTGTGTGAAAAAATTGTTGTACATTTTTCCTGTAATAATGCAAGGTGTTTAGTAAATACAAATTTGATTCATGCCTTGGTCATATGCTGAATCAAAACTGCCTGTTTGGTTTGTAAAAGGAAGAAATGCCAAAGATGTTAATGACAGTTAATCGGATTCATTTTCCAGCGTTTCGCTCACATTCACTTCACTGGTTTCTTGTGGCTCCCGGGATAAGGGCTGAGATCTTGTGTTTATTTAGGTGGGCATTTCCCACACTGAGGAAATGTTCACAGCATTTGCTGGGTATTTGTTTTTGTGAAGCTTCCCATCTGCTTGACTTATCCTTCCCTCGGCATCAAAATGAAGCTACAAAGTTCTTGTCCGAGTTCCTGTCTCCTGGAAGAGAGTTTTAAGAACATTGTTAGGGGTATATGTAAAAAGATATAGATTATAATGTATGATTTTTGTTGTAGGTTGACTCAGTTGGCCCACCTGAAGATGACACGCGGTCGTCTTTTCCTCTTGGACTCTGTGAGTAATCTTTGATTTAAAATATACGTGATCTAAACGTGGGGTGGTAGCGTTGCATTACACATTGCATAATCTTATCCCCCTCCTTATCCAGTGCACAACTGGGTTACCCAAGTTAGTTTAGTGGAGCTGAGTTAAAGATAAAATGACTGCATAATCAAGGCAATTAACTGCAAAAAAACCCTCTAAATTTAGCATCTCTTCACGAAACACCACTACAACAGTTTATATTTTCTAAAGCTCCTCTCTTTATTCCATTGCCGCTTGAAAGGTCACATGACATTGAATGATTTTAAATGATTTTTCCATTGTCTGGTTGGGATGCTTTATTTTGATTATGAGCTCATATGCAGAGAAGGAAATTTACACAGTTTGGTTTATGGCAAATTTTCTATTTCCGTTTCGCAGTTTCAGGGATGAAATTAGTTTGCTAAAAATATTTTCCGGAAACTACTCATTTATCATGGCTAGGTAGCAATATAACAAAAGCCCCTATTCCACTTTGCAAAAGTATAATTGCAAAATATTAGGAACTTGCAATGTTTTTGTCCTCGTAGCTGACTCTGAAGCAGTGGAAGTGTTGTGGCAGGTTCGAGCTCGGCGCCGGCAGGTGGACCCTGAACTCCCAGATACTGTGACACGTCTCAACACACCTGAGGGCAGTATTGTTTACCTGGTCGGCACCGCCCACTTTAGTGACAGCAGCAAGAAGGACGTTGCCACTGTAAGAATTGTCTGTCTCTAAAACCAGCATATTTTGTTGATTAATATACAATGTTTAATACCAAAAAGTGTCTGATAATTCTGTCAACTGCTTAATGAGATCTTGTGATTCTGATGTTGTGATTCGATTCTGCTCGCCTCAGACGATCCGAGCGGTCCAGCCTGATGTGGTGGTGGTAGAACTATGTCAGTACAGAGTGTCCATGCTGAAGATGGATGAGAAAACGCTGCTAAAAGAGGCTAAGGACATTAACCTGGAAAAAGTCCAGCAGGCCATTAAACAGGTCATACATAAAACTAAAGACTGTGTTGACATAGTTATTATATTGTCAAGCACATTTTTCGGAATCCCATACATGTCATTTAGCAAAGCTAGCAGCATAGCATAATTCCTGCTTGCTTTCTTTTTTTTTATTTCTGGTGTCAGAATGGAGTGATGTCTGGCCTCATGCAGATTCTGCTGCTAAAAGTCTCCGCTCACATTACAGAACAGCTGGGTATGGCCCCTGGAGGAGAGTTTAGAGAAGCCTTTAAAGAGGTCAGTGACACGCTCTCCCCCACTCAAGCATGCATTTCTGCTCCTCTTGGTCCTGACATGCTCTGTAACTCATGCACTCATTCTTAGTTTCCAGCAGATGTCACCAATTATCTTGCACGCACTTCGGAAACATGAAACTCATGGGCACTGCAGTACATGTTACAAACAAAAGTGCTTTACACAAAATAAATACGACTTTCTTTCTTTTCTTAACTTAATGCAGGCAGGAAAAGTGCCCTTCTGTAAGTTTCACCTCGGGGATCGGCCCATTCCGGTAACTTTTAAACGTGCAATAGCTGCTCTGAGTCTGTGGCAGAAAGCTCGCCTGGCTTGGGGCCTGTGTTTCCTCTCTGACCCCATCAGGTACCAGCCCAATATTATCCAGAAACACTTTAGTCGCTTTTCCACTGCCAGGCTGTACCGTTCTTAGAACTGTTAGGAATGGTTATGATTATTTCCACACAAGCTTAGTTCAGCGTGGCATGATTACAAACCAGTTTCGGCCTGGAAAAGCGGCTTTTGTTTCTAGAAGCATGGAAGTTATATTCTTTTGTTTTTTTAAGAGCTCTTTTAAAATCTATAACTATAGAATTGTTAATCTATAGAATTGTTATTGTAAGCCAAGTACAGACTTGTACTTGTACTTTTTTAATAATGAGATTAAACTTGGACGTGTTCTTGAGCAGGTTTTGTGAGACTCACTTGTAAAGTCAAAGTGTGTGTGTGTTTGTATTATCAGTAAGGAGGATGTAGAGAAGTGCAAACAAAAGGATCTTCTGGAGCAGACCATGTCGGAGATGATCGGCGAGTTTCCGGCCCTCCACCGCACTATTGTTGCAGAACGAGACATCTACCTCACACACACTCTCAGACAGGCTGCTCGCTGCGTGGAGGCTCCACCTAATGCTAAGAGTGAGTAATGCAGACCTTCATTATACCGCAATCTTACTCAAAGCTCAGGTGAAATATGAAGGCCATATTCATTAGATTTAGAAAACACTTCTCAGATGCAAAGAATAAATATTTGGTCATGCCCAGTAACTTGTGCATGCAGGGAAGTAAGACATGCTCTTTGATTACATTTACATTTATTTACATTTATGTATTTGGTGGACGCTTCTATCCAAAGCGACATTTTAAGTCAAATGCTTTGTCAGTACGTGTTCCCTGGGAATCAAACCCACAACCTTTTGCACTGCTAATGCAATTCTCCACCAAGTGCAAGCGACTCGTTGTTGTTGTATTAATCCTCTTCTTTCTACACCTGCTCTTCAGAAGTGCCTGCAGTAGTGGTTGGAGTGGTCGGGATGGGTCATGTTCCAGGCATCGAGAAGAACTGGGACAAAGAACTTAATATTCATGAGATTATGAGGTGCTTATTTGCAGTGTTGGTTGTATATACCGCGGTGTCATGTTGCACCAGATTTGTCACAACAAAAATCTTTGTCTTTTTTTTCATAGCGTGGCTCCACCGTCTCGTTTCGGCTTGGTGTTTCGCAGCGTTTTTAAAGGAGCCATGTGGGGGGTTCTGGGTTACGCCTGCTTCCGTGCCAGCATGGGTTTGGGCAGAGCATTTGCCTCCTTACCCACGGTTCAATCATGGCTGCAAAATATACGAATGACTGCTGTTTGACCGTCCCTCTGTTTGCCAAAGACTCGTCAGCAGTGAGATCAGAACGTCACACTGAACACCAGTAGCCTTAACTACAGGATGGAGGGGAGAGGACGATTAGGAGCGAATATGG
The DNA here is from genome assembly GCA_036877575.1 of Botia almorhae. Lineage (NCBI taxonomy): Eukaryota > Metazoa > Chordata > Actinopteri > Cypriniformes > Botiidae > Botia > Botia almorhae. The sequence continues at coordinate 28,833 of JAZGTJ010001770.1, forward strand.
TCTCCATTCCATGTGAAGCAACCTGCTTTTAATGGTTGGAAAGCCTTGGATCAGCTCTCTGTCAGCTCCTCAAACCTCTGTCCATCTGCTCTGTGTACCTGTGGATGCAGATTTGTACTGCCAAAGAAACCGGACCAGACTTTTCTTTCCTCTTTTCCTCACTCTTATAGTACAACTCTGTAGGACACTCGCTGCAGCTGGATACTCCTCCCTCCGAACTGAATGAGGTTTTACTCGGCTGTGATTACTCTTTTGGGTTGACTCCTGCATTGTCTAGTATAATAATCCAGTATTACTATTCCCTGTCAGTCCACGTGATATACTGTAGCCACAACTCGTAGTTTGAGATTTAAAGACACCCCTTTTATTCAAACAACTGCAGTAGTATCCCAGTTAGAATCATTTTGTAAACCTGCACAGTGCTGGAAGTGCCACAGGACCATCAATGAAAAATAGTATAAATTAGAATTTTATTGAAAGTACATCCTGATTAATACTTGTAATCAATGTTTCAAAATGATTATGACCGGAGTTATTTTGGTTTCACTCATATAACTTGTTTGCAGCTTTAAATGAAACCATAGTAACCACAACCCGTATTTTAGAACTTAGTCACACCCAGCTGCTTTTACTCTTTGTATCTGTGGGAAAGTGTGCTTGCTTAGATTTTCTAGTTTCCTGATAAGCCCGGTATAAACTTTGCCCATGTTAGCTATCAAGTGCCTCTTATCATATGACCTGGAAAGGGCTACAAGTCTGGTCAGACTTCTCTGATTTACTCTCTCCATATGGTCATAAAAATGGGTTCTATTAAATCTGGAATCCTCAGTTCATACACACAAACTATATTTCTATGTTTCTCAATCGGTAAAAGAATCATTCTTGCTAATAGCATTTTGTCCTTTCTGGGAACGAGTGAATTATGCACATAATTAGTCAATTCAATTGTGATTCACTTTTTAACAGAAGTGTAGAAACCTGGATCTGGTTCATTCCTGTTTAAATTTCTTTTAGATGATTGGTGTCCCAAAAGGTCGTTTGTTGTTTTATAATACTTGATGGTACATTAAATGTCATAATCTAACAATAAATTGAGACCATATTTATTTACTCATGTAGTTATCATCACTGTAAAACTGTACGTCATAATTCACAAATGAGACTATCAGAATGACTTGAAACTATGCTGCTGTAATAAGAACAGTTGTCATGTTGACCGGATAAGCACTTTTGTAAGAAAAGCCATCGCTAGCATGGGCCATACGGGCACAAGGCATCATGTTTTCTCCGGAGGGAAAATGGGGCATATTTCTGCTGTTTGTATGCTTAAAGGCCTTGTAGTGCTGTTACTGCTGCCTTTATCTGTTCTGTACATCACATCTCGATTTTGTTTTTCAAGTAGCAATGGAGAGACAGATCGGAAAAAGACTGAAAATCAGTTTTAGAAGTAACAGCCAGGTCGCTAGCACTTGTGTGACTAAAGGCTAATATACTGTCCCAACCTATCCCATTTCAGTTGTTGGGTTTTGCTGGAACATTGGAAAAGTTGTATTTCTTAAACTTCTAAAACCAACATATGTTGTGGGTGTTTGTTGGGGCAATGTAAAGTGTTGGAGAAACGCTAATTCCAAAAAGCTGCTTTTACAAAGTGTCGGCCTTGAATGGAAATTTCTGTGTTTTGAGTAAAGAGGAGCTCAGATTAAGATCTGACCGATATGTTGCATGTGTTCCATGTGTGTTTATGCTAGCAATGAGAGGATAGTCATGTATCTGCATGAATTCATACTGTTATGAATTACTCTATAGAAGAACTATTTTATGCATACTGTGCTTCAAAAGGCCCCTTATAAATAATGTCTTCAGTACTAGAGCAGTAAAAAAACATTTGCAAACGGAGAAGATCGCCTGGATTTGTTTTGATTAAAATTGTGTAGCAGTAAAAATTGACTAAACGGCCCGTAGTTTATTTCCCCAGTTTGAAGGTTTGTCTTAAATGCTGCTGTTTTCCTGTGACATTAAACGCTGGTCAAAGCATCCTTAACTCTCGTCTTCCTGTCGATTTTATGCAGTGCTACTTTTGTTCCATTATAATAATATAGGTCTAATGCGCTTGTTAAGTACAGAAGTTATTCCAGGTGTAACTGATCCATTTCCATTCATTTTCATATATATCCCCTGTACTGTTACAATTCTGTTATTTTCTAACCAACTTTCTAACCATTATGTATTTTCTGGAAATGGGAATAAACGGTCCTGCATTATTTGTTAGCGTTATCCTTTTGTCACTCTCAAGCCAAATACCTCACTTTCAAATTCATCTTCGAATTCATTCATCCTAGAATCTCAAATAAAATTTCCCACATGTAATGTGACTGCTGGTCATTCATAGCGCTTTCATTTCTGAATATGTAAATCAGTTACTAGCCATGTAGATGTTAAAGTTTTAAATGTATTTGTTAACATTAGTTAACACAAACTAACAATAAAAGTATTTCCACAGCACTTGTTATTTCTAGTTCATTCGAACATTTACTAATACATGTTTAAAATAAAAGTTGTATCTGTTAGAATTAGTTATTGCACAATGCATGTCGGGTAATGCGTAACTAACGTTAACAACTGAAACCTTATTTGAAAAAGGCGTAAATAATTGCACATATAGATTAATAGTCGGAAACGTATTTGTTCCGCAGGGTTTGTTTCTAGGGGGAACAAAAACATGAACGGACCGGATTTCCACGGACGTTTTAAGAGCAGCATTGTTATTGAGTTACGTAAGCATGACAGTCACACTTTAGCTCTGACAGTCCCATGACAAGCTCTGCCAGTAGACACCAGTACGATGTGAATGGCTTTTACTGGTCTCCGTTTATCACGGCGTTATATTTTACGTTCCGTTGTTATTTCACGCAGCTCGTATTCACATGCAGGAATGGACGACATGGGTATAAGTATAAGCCGCTCTCCCCTCGAGAGGCTGGAGTTTGATAATGTTGCTCTTAGAAAACTTCCACTGGATCCGTCCACCGAACCGGGGGTGCGACAGGTACGCGGTGCCTGCTTCTCTAGAGTACAGCCCACACCTCTCAAGAACCCAAAGTTTGTGGCAGTTTCAGCTCCAGCTCTGGCACTCATGGGACTTGATGCGGATGACGTTTTGAAGGACCCACTGGGCCCAGTATATCTGAGTGGGTCTAAAGTGATGTCAGGATCGGAACCAGCTGCTCATTGTTACTGCGGGCACCAGTTCGGCCAGTTTGCAGGACAGCTTGGTGATGGAGCTGCGTGTTATCTAGGAGAGGTGAAAGCTCCAGCGGATCAAAGCCCTGAATTACTCCACGAGAATCCTACTGGGCGCTGGGAGATCCAAGTAAAGGGTGCCGGGCTGACACCATATTCCAGGTAGAAATATGGTCATTACCATTATTTGTCATTACCGCAAGTGTCGTTATTATAGCTGTAAGTATAAATATATCATGTAGGTGTTGCTACAGCATGTTGTGGTTTTGTTCCTGTCTGTTTACACTTGCTGGGAAGGTTATTTTAGTACAATTGAAGATGTGTCGCATATGAAGATGTGTTGCATAGTACATAGAAAATACAAAAAAGGACACCACAGACCTACCAAACTTCAGCCTGTTCTGTGACAGTTTTCTGCCATTTACATTTAAATGTAGTTATTAGCAAACTTGAGCGAAACTGCTTACAGCTTGTCATACAAGAGCTGTTAATATCTGCAGCAACACATTGGGTCAGATTTGTTAAACCGTCTGTCTGTATGTTGCTTTTTTCAGACAGGCTGATGGGCGGAAAGTTTTGCGGTCCAGCATCCGTGAATTTCTTTGCAGTGAGGCTGTTTTTGCTTTGGGAGTGCCCACCACAAGAGCTGGATCAGTAGTGACATCAGATTCCCGGGTCATGAGGGATGTCTTATACAATGGGAATCCATGTATGGAAAGATGCTCCGTGGTCCTGCGCATTGCTCCAAGCTTTATTAGGTAACCTTGATAACCTTAGACTCATTCTGAAGTTAGAGGTTACTCAATTGCCTCCAAAAAATCTGAAGTACAATATGAAGTACATTTAGTTGTTTTCAATCTGATTGATTCATGAAGAGCATGTATTTGTTTGTCTGTTTCGTGTACGTGTTAATAAAACAGTTACTCTTATAAGAGTCTAGCCGTAGGTCCAATGTAAAGAAGCTCTGATTTGTGTCGTGCAGATTTGGATCATTTGAAATCTTCAAAAGAGCTGATGAGTTCACAGGGCGTCAAGGTCCCAGTTATGGCTACGATGAGATCAGAACCCAAATGCTGGATTATGTCATTGAGACCTTCTACCCAGAGATCCAGCAGAGTCACTCAGATCTCGTGGAAAGAAACACTGCTTTCTTCAGAGAGGTACAGTAGACTAAGATCACAATATTTTGCTTGTTATTATCAGGCATGTGGCTCTTGAACGCGTTCTGTAATCACCTGAAAAAACAATTGTGTTTTCATGACTTTTAGTTTCTGCAGTGTGTTTTAAGTCTTTAATCATCTCATTATCCTTACTGACCTTTTATTTACCTGAGTGATTCTGAAAGGCACCAGATTTAGCCTCTGATCCACTAGGACTGTATTAGAGTGTTTTAACACTGAGCAGTGATTTGTTCCGGAGGTCAATCGTGAAAGTTTAATCATATAAACAGAAAGGTGTATAAAGATGTATACAATAAATACAAAGTAAAGTGATTTTACACCTTAATTCAGTTTCTTTATTAAAAAGAATGTTCTACATTTTAGTAATGCTTTTGTCAGGATATATGCAGGTAACCCTAACTAGCAGGTTGTAGTAATTTTAAAGACACTTGGAGTGGTTTGGTTATGGTTATTGCACAAGCCAGTAGTTGTCCTTCTGGGCAATACTTCTAACCCCAGCTTGCTCCAGTGTGTTAAATTCATGGTGGCATTCTATTGTTATGTTGTGACAATTGTATTAGGTTTGTATTTACATGTATATGCATGTTAATTACCAGGTGACTGTTCGTACAGCGCGGCTGGTGGCTCAGTGGCAGTGTGTCGGGTTCTGTCATGGAGTTCTGAACACTGATAACATGAGCATCCTGGGCCTCACTTTAGACTACGGGCCTTTTGGTTTCATGGACCGGTAAGAGCGCACCTGTTTGTGTTCTAGCCTAAAGCAGTAAAACATTTGGTCAGTGTCACATTTTAATACAATGGCTCATTAATGGCTCATTCAGGTTACCATTTACTGCCACCATTCTGTTTCCATATCATAAAAAACCTTCATGATTTGTATCCTTTACTCTTTCTCTCTAGTTTTGACCCAGATTTCATCTGCAATGCCTCCGATAATTCCGGCCGGTACTCCTACCAGGCCCAGCCCGCCATCTGCCGCTGGAATTTAGCTCGGCTAGCAGAAGCCCTGGACCCTGATTTACCTCCTGACCGGGCCCAGCAGGTGCTGGATGAGTACCTGCCTCTCTTTAACACCTTCTATCTGAGCAACATGAGGAGGAAACTGGGTCTGCTAAAGAAGGAGGAACCAGAAGATGAGATGCTCATCACGGAACTTATGCAGACCATGCACAACACGGGTATGAAGACAGTGTGATGTCACACTGGAGTAGTTGAGCATGTCATTGTGATGTCATTGCCTTAGTTAAAGGTGCAGTACGTAATTTCTAAGAAATGCTGTGGAAAGGTGAAATTAACACCCAAACAAATCTGTTTGTGAATGTTTTGTGTGTTCTGTGTGTTTATTGAATAAAATATTGTTTGCACGTCGTCCTGATTGTGTAAAAAGAAAAAGGAAAACAAAGTGGATTGGACCGATTACACCGTAACACTCTTCAACAGCCAATCAACAACAGGAGGCGTGTCCACCAGCTGTTAGTCATTGTCTGTGTTGCATAGCCTGTTTGTTATTTGGAGGGCGGAGCAATAAGGGTAGGGATGGTTGTTTGGGTGTTGATTTCAAATATCAACGGCATTTTCAGAAATTGCGTACTGCACCTTTAAATGGCTCAAACTGAACATTCTGTAATAAGTGTGAAATGTTGTTTAGATGTTTAAATCGAATGATCCTGTAGTAAAGCATGGCACTAACATTACCAAGGTCATAGGTTTGATTTCAACCAAAATCACATACTGATTAAACATGAACACGTTCCCATGTCTGCTTTCTGATTTCTCCTCTCTCAGGTGCAGACTTTACCAACACATTTCGCAGTTTGAGTCAGATTTCCTGCCCGACGCTGGAGGAAGAGAATGAATGTGAGGCCATTAAACAAGCCACAGAGCTCCTTCTGCAGCAGTGTGCATCTCTAGAGGAGCTGAAGGCCGCCAACAGACCCACCATGGATCCACGGTAAACCGAAATAGAAACTCCAGTCTGAGACTCAGACTCAAGTCACAAAGCAGTTGACTTGAGACTTGACTTAAACTTGAGAGTTCAACTGAACTGCTTCGTCAGCAGTGTGCTTAAATTTCACTGTTTTTTTTTTTTTCAATTCCTGTAGTGAACTTGCAATGCTGCTGTCGATGGCTCAGAGTAACCCAGCCCTCTTCCAGATGTTGTCGGACAGGAGCACATTGGCCCGCCAGCTGGAAAGATTATCCAGACTGAAGGAGCTGATGGATACCAGTGAAGAACAGCTGAGGGCAAAGCAGATGGAAGATTGGACCTGCTGGATCAAAAAATACATGTACATACGGCATCAGTGATATTAATATTAATTGATATTAATTTTAAGGCACATAAAAAGCACACTCATGGGATCTTATGGTGTATTTCTTAGCAGTGGTTTTAATGTTGTCTGTTGATCTCTAAAGACAGCGGCTTGCTCGTGAGTGTGACGCAGGAGTTGATGTAAAAGCTGTACAGAAGGAGAGAGTCAGTGTGATGAACAACACCAATCCGCGTGTGGTCCTCAGAAACTACATTGCCCAGAATGCAATAGAGGCAGCTGAAAATGGTGACTTCTCAGAGGTGGGGCTTCTACCAGTTTTGTTCCTTGTGTTGATGGTCCTAGTTTGAATTACCTAAAGTCAGTGTTCATCCTGTACATTAATAATCAGTTTCCAAAAGTTTTCAAAAATTGCTAATGATCTGTATTAGTTCTCTTTTATGCAACATGTTATTTTGTGCTGCGTCAAACAAACAGTCTCGGAAAGTTGCATATAGGAGAGCTTGGTGCGCTGGGTTAGCAACGCCACTGTCATGGGTTCAGTTCCTAGGGGACACATGTAACGGCAAAAATGTATAAGAGCCGTCAAATGCATAAAATTGAATTTTGCCTCCTTCAAATGTAAACTTCAAGTCTTCTCTCTGATCCTTTAGGTGCAACGAGTTCTGAAAGTGCTGGAAAAACCGTTCTCGGTGCAAGAAGGCCTTGAACAGCCTGACTGGGTGAGAAGAGGAGTGGAGGATCGAGGAGAGAGGGATGAGACCGGAGAGGAGGGGAGCGCTTCAGGAGGGGTGACAGGACCAGCCGAAGCTCAGGGTCGTGTCCCCTATGACAGCAAGCCCCCCACGTGGGCCAATGAAATCTGCGTCACCTGATCATCGTAAGACCTTTGTGACAACTAACCGGCTCAGTTAAGCAGAGTAATCCTGCACAAGCTGGTTAGGTGTCAGTGAAGGTATTAAACGAGGTATTAAACTCCTGTCCACCAGTTCAAAACATGCATGACGATGATAAAGGCCAAATACCTCTTTGTAATCCTCAGAATTTGTTGAGCATTTTATCTCTCTGTATGTCTGACTGGTTTTCAATGATGATTTAGACCAGAAGTCACACATAGACAGGTCTCAGTCTGAATGACAGAGTTTATGCCTCATATTCATAATTACTATAAGTTTGAATTTATAAAGTTTAGAATTATACGCACAAACCACTGAGTCGAGAAGATCCAAAGCTTAAACGCACAAATAGACAACAAGACGTTATTTTAATAGCGAGACATCTGTCTTTATTTCATGTAGTTTTTATGTTTCATTGATTGAGTATTTGAAAACTGCCTGTAGTTGGTGTAGTTTATTACACAACTGCTGTACAACTACTGGGTCATATTCTGAAGTAAGACAGAAATTATTGGGAGCTAATATTTTTGTCATACATTGTCATTTTGGCTCGACATGATGGATGCATTTTCATATCCTGTTCCAATACCCTCTTTCTTTGTTAAAAAAATCTGTACATAAATTTCAGACGTTACATTATTTTTTAATAGCGTATGTTTTGCCCTGATTAATATGCAATATTTGTAAGATTAAGTAATAAACATAAATATCACACATCTGTGTTCTGGTTTGGCTGCCGGGATTGTTTCTCTAAAGGCAATGTTGCATGCTTGTAAAAGTAACCTAAAACTCTCTAGAAGTGAGAGGGTGTGTGGAGAGACGCTTGAGGAAGGAGCCCCTGAGGCCCTTTCACGACGTGTTAAAACAGGTACAGTTATGCACCTAGGAAAATGTATTTGCGCTGTATGATGTATTTAAGGAGAAATACGCTTTGTTACAACTGTTGCACATGCAATTCCGCAGAACTCCCCAAAACATCGTCTTAATCATTTTTCAAGGCTGTAAAATAATATACAGGCGACAATCTCGCATTCATGTTTACCCATGTTTTGCCTTTGTGACGTAACACATGGCCACGCTGGAGAGGGAGCGGTTACGCGCACCCGCACTGCTTGTGAACGCGCACAGGTATACCGCTGTTGTAAGTGTTCAGGTGCGATTGGAAATCACGGCCGCTGCGCTCGAACTAACGCGTTTAAAGGTGTAGAAAAAAACAACATGTCAGTCCGATCAAGACCTGGCTATTATCGCCAGGAGGTGAATAAAACCGTTTGGGAGGTGCCCGACAGATACAGAGATCTGAAACAGGTGGGGACAGGGGCATATGGTACAGTATGGTGAGTATTTATGTACTTCCTGAAATCGATTTACGCATTACATAGCGTCAAACCTTAAAAACATACTAATGCATTTCAACACTAAAGAAAAATGAGACCAGGTCCTAACCCAAGATGTAAAGTATAGCAGATGTACAGTATTCGACCTCAAGCGAAAGTACTTTTCACGTTATTTTATGATCAACACGCCCACTGTGTTAATGTGATACAAAGTCTTTGTGCGTTTTATCACTGCGTGTCTGTGGAACCACACGATTCCTAAAAGAAAATTCACGTGCATGCAAAACTTCACCGTTTACGCCTCATTTAACATGTATAAACCTGGTTAATAATTGAAAGATGGCAGCTATTGACGAACGCATGTGGTCATGTGATGATGGTTTATTGCATGGCATGCACACGCGTTTCATCGCTCTTACCGTGCGTGTACACTTTCTTTGAACGATCGCAATTAAGGTGCGTCTCTCTCTCTCTTTCATATCGGTCATTTGATCAACGTGCTTTGTGTAGAGCACCTACATCTGAATTTTTTGCTATTAAAATGTATGCAAAAAATATAAATAGAAAACAAGTCCTTAGTCAAAGCAAAAACGAGATAAAAATAATTACGAGAGATATATTTAAAACATGTTTGTTAAAATATATAGTGTATCACTGTATTGTGATCTGAGGGGCTTTATGTAGTGTAATAAAAACAATATTTTCTGTTTATTGTTTTTGTTTGTTATTTATGTTAATTTAATGAGGATTGTTATTCTCGCACTGTTTTGAAAGTATCGTTCTGAAGCGAGTGTGAATCTACATGCAGTTAAGCTTGTAAAACTGATGCTGTGCTCCTCAGCTATGCATTTGACCGGAGGACAGGAGCAAAGGTGGCCATCAAGAAGCTCCATCGTCCATTTCAGTCAGATCTGTTTGCCAAAAGAGCTTACCGGGAGCTGAGACTACTCAAACACATGAAGCACGACAATGTAGGAAACCAAAGAACATCGAGGATTTCCTAATTGAATACTTTAGCAGCTCCCTCTGTTGCTGAGTTTGTCTCTGTTTTATTGCTGCAGGTTATTGGACTGCTGGATGTGTTCACCGCTGACCTCTCTCTCGACAGATTCCATGACTTGTGAGCATTTACATAAAGTATTTACAGCTCTGCTGTGTCCTTTTGGTGGTCTGGTAATATGCATCTCAGATACATCTCAGATACATCTGTAACTGGATTTCAAGTGGAGAGTCTTTACTTTCATGATATATCACACATGATAACATATCACATATATTATCAATGCGTCACTGCATGTTCTTTTTTCATGTTCTCTCTCTCTCTCTCTCTCTCTCTCTCTCTCTCTCTGCCACTGATACGCAGTTACTTGGTCATGCCCTTCATGGGCACTGATCTGGGAAAGCTGATGAGAATGGAGAGGTTGTCAGAGGACAGGGTTCAGTATCTGGTCTATCAGATGTTAAAAGGACTCAAAGTGAGTATTGTCATTAGTAATGAGTATTAGCTTTAGTGCTGCACACTCACACATTGAAATATGTCTTCATGGATCTCTTTATGTTTACAGTATATTCATGCTGCTGGAATCATTCACAGGGTGAGGAAAGAGTTTTTGCCCTAGATGTGTAAACAACCGGGACCTTTAAAATGAGCCCCTGTGTTGTATTTAACTGTAATACAGTGTTGTAAGAAAACGAAGATATTTTTAAGTGATTTGAAATTCTTTATAAACGTGAGTTTAATGTTTCATTCACGTACAGCATAGTAAAAAATGACGCATCTGTATTTCCGTCTCTTTAAACTTGCAGGATCTCAAGCCAGGTAATCTGGCAATAAATGAGGAATGTGAGCTCAAGGTATTTCACCCTGTGTATGTATGAATGTAACGTGCGTTGTTTTTGCGTGGGTAGCATCTTCCACGTTCATGCTTTATAAGTCTAGCCAGCTGTGAGTGTGGGTGAAGCATTAATAATAATAATGAGATCTGTTAATGCCGCAGATCCTGGATTTTGGTTTGGCACGGCAAGCAGACAGTGAAATGACGGGCTATGTTGTGACACGCTGGTACAGGGCACCTGAGGTCATTCTTAACTGGATGCATTACACACAGACAGGTGGGTTAGACAGGCTGAGGTCTTTCCCCTAATCAATTAAATTGATTAAAGCTGCAATCCGTAACTTTCGCCTCTCTACCGCCATCTCTGTCAAAACATAAAATTGCAGGTGAATTTGTGAATTTACTTTTCATTGTAGGTCGTATCGAACAGTGATCTGTCATGTACTTGTTCAGTAACAGATTTTTGTTCATTTTTACCCCAATTACGGATTTCAGCTTCAATAAAATATGTTTGAAGCGTAAAGATTTGATAATACAGATGTTTTTCTCTTCAGTGGACATCTGGTCGGTGGGTTGCATCATGGCAGAGATGTTGCTAGGGAAACCACTGTTTAAAGGAAATGACCGTATCCTTCCTCAAAGGGAAACTGTGAGAGCTCACAGATGATTCGCCAGTGCAGTTTGATGTGATGAATGTTTCCCTGTGTCTCATGGTCTTCCCCAGTTATATTTGATCCTTGACCCGTTTCCTTCAGACCTGGATCAGCTGATGGAAATCATGAAGATTACAGGCACCCCCACCAAAGAGTTTACCGCCAAATTACAGTCTGAAGACGTGTGTCAATAAGATCTCCTTACTCAGCCCATTACCAGATAAATAACGCATTCCTGGATGACATCAAAAAACAGATTCATGTTTTATCTTTTTTTAGGCCAGAAACTACGTCGCAAAATTGCCAAAACTTAAAAAGAGAGATCTTCGGATATTGTTACCAGGTGTTAATCCACAAGGTAAGATTGTTTTATTTGAATGCAGAAGGAATAGACACGCGCGGTCAATTTGTGTTATCGTACAAAAAGTGGAGTATGTTGTCATGCAAGGATGAGTGTTACATAATTCTTTGTTGTTGGTTCTGTTTTGCTCTCTCTCTCTCTCTCAGCGATTCGTGTGTTAGACTCGATGTTGCTCTTGGACCCTGACAGTAGAGTCACTGCAGCAGAAGGATTGACTCTTCCTTACTTCACTGAGTTCCGTGAGCCAGAGGAGGAGACCGAGGCCTCGCCCTATGATCATTCATTGGATGAGGCTGATCAGTCGGTGGACCAATGGAAACGTAGGACTGGGTTGATTAGTCAGGCTATATATTTAATCATATTAAATCACTAATGAGATCTCTTCAGTATCAGTATTGTTTATTTTAGACAGGAATGATGTTAGCAGGAGAATTCAACAGAGTGAAAGTGAGTTGTCATGCCTCTTAAAAGGTTTTGATCCTCTCTCTCTCTCTCTCTCTCTCTCTTTGCTCACAGGACTCACCTTCACTGAGATTTTGACCTTCCAGCCAGCACCATCAGCAGCAGAATCAAAAGAGACGTCCCTCTAAAGCTGCTTTCTGTTTTTACTGTGCACCCTGATAGCCCAAAAACGGGGGTATCAGAACGCTAACCTGGAAACGCCAAGCGTTCCATTTTCTTTTTATCCTTTGTTATATGCACAGTTATGTATGATTATTTTTAGCTTCCTTTGTACCTTGTTCCTTTGTCCTTTGTTATGTTTCTAATGACTTTTTACACTGGATACTGTACAATGAGAGTCAGTATGCAGATCTATCTCTTGTATGTTTCTTTGTTGGTTTTGTATGTCTCAATTACCGCATTATAACCAATTATTTACCGTAATTGTGACATCCTCATGTTTCCAGGTTTTGCCAAACCCCACAGTCAGAATACAGTATACAATAATACTTAAAACAGTATTAACTTGCCTTCAGAACAGGTTTGTCACCCTGGCTACAGTCACATATTAGTCCTCAAAAAACATGTTTTTATGTGAAAGAAGATCACAGTGTACAATGAGCATTTGTAATCACATAAATGTTTGATTGTTTTTTACAAATTTGTGATTTTTTAAAAATGAAACGCATAATATGGAACCAAAAAAATGAACGATTAAAAGCTATTTGAATCTTGATGCTTGTGATTTTTGCATTCGAGTGTTAAGCTTTCATATGCAAATGTGTTTACAAGTTATCTATAATTATACGCTAATAACGCTTTAGGTTTTGGGTCATTTCTCATGAAGTCCAGCAGAGGACAGCACTGACAAGCACCTTCGCTCTTCCCTCTAAAAACATTCCACAAGAATACATTTGCAGACAGCTGTGATATTATAAGCATGCAGTCCATGTAGACTTTGGGTCCCTCGACTCTTACCCTCAGTGTCCTTATTTTATTATGTTGTAATGTGTCATTTAGATTGATTATTCCTGCTGCATTCGGACAGTGTGTGAATTCCCACAGGAAGACACAGTTTAGTTTCAATGCTCGGCTGATCTCTGTAAGGCTAGTTCAGAGATTTTGTGTCCCACAAGAAGTCACTATTCCTGCACAGCCCAGTCTGGGGTACCTGGCCTTTTCCTGGCCTCTGTTTTCAATCCTTATATGGCGCATGTGTTCTCTCCAAAGGAAAACAGAGAGTGGAAACTATATTTGTCATCCAGCTTAACTCCTTGGCAGCTAAACGAAATGACAGAATAAAAAAGAAAAAGCAACAGATAACAGACAGCCTGCAGAGTTTCTCACCTCTCACTGTTTTATTTACAGAATTTCGGATTCCTAAACTTTGACACAAATTTCTTTCTGTGTTTGTTTAAACACACGTCAGCACACTGCAGAGACTGAGCAGAGCAGAGAGTCCTATCCAAGGTTTGCATATACTCCAGATTGAACATTCTCGCTTTAAAAAAGGTATAGAACATTACAAAATATATAATATAGCAACCAATTGTGTTTAAGGATGATCTGTTCCAGAAACAGTTTTGTTATGCTGGCTGAAAGTCTCTTTTCATCCTCATAGCAAGCACTAAGTAGTCCACATATGTTTATATGTCTTTTGTGAAGTTACAGGACCATAAACTGTTTGGTTCGAATGCAATGATAGGATGTCCTACTTGCCTCTCAGGTTTGTATTTGCATACCTACATTGTGCACTGGTGGAGGGGGTGTGGCTTTGAAAACCACTCTGAAGTGAGGGCAGAATCTTGTGTGTTAAAAGCTATCTTATTATTGCTAGCCTCTGCAAAATTAACCTTTAATCACGGTCATCTCAAGATTGTTTTACTTTCTTTTTAAGAAAAAACACTTCGTAAAGTATTGTGCAAACTTTACAAACTCTGTAAAAGTTTGTGATGATTTTTTCTTCAAATATATATGTGTATACTGTCTATGAGATTTCACAATCATCTCTACACACTGAGATATCTGTCCAGTGATGAGAAATTGGGTGAAATGTCTTGTATACTCTTTTAATGGTTTAAACACTATTTGTTTATAGATTCACATAACTTGCAATAGATTTTGTATTGTGTGACTCCAGCTTGATTTTTCTAAATATAAATGTTTTTAATATTTCTCATTTTACAAGGATCATTCACCAAACTTTTTCAATCTGCCATCTGGTTTGACAACAGGGTGAATAACATCACTGAATTTTTTAAACTGTCCATTTTTAATTGAAGGTTATAATCTGTTCCACTCGCTTGCATGGAAACACTGTCCATCGTATTTGCTGTATGCGTCTAAATATAACTTGCCTTGTGCTTTCACTGCATATTTTGCTCTCTGTTTTCTTTCACTGTCTGTCTGTTTCACAAGCACGTGTCTCCTCTGTGTTTAGCAGATCTTGAGGAATCTTTTGGCTTAACCGGCTGCGCAAGAGGAAATTCCACAGGTTTAAATGTTCTCAGTGTGGATCAGAGGCCCGGAATCCTGCAACCCACCGACTCCTCTGCAGGGACAGCGAGGGGCCGAAGAGCAACAAACTTTCTGGTATTACAGACAGTTCTCCACTCAGCAGACTGACTGTGGTTAACAAGGTATTCTAAGTGTCACTATAGTCATAGAAATATCTGTTAGCCAAAACATATGTGCATGATCTTAAGAATATAATAAACACTAAATCACTCATTGCCATTATTTGTCATTTCATATCAACATTGTTTTTGAAATATTGCTAATAATTAACCATTTGTTTGATCGTTGAAGAGTGACCACAAATAATGATTATAAATTAATACAGATTGTTTATGGGGGTTTCGTGTAGTTGCATAAAATGCTGTTTTGCGATCATTTAAAAGGGGTAGTACACCCAAAAATGAAAATTCTCTCATCATTTACTCACTGCCGTGTCATTCCAAATGACTTTGTTTCCTTCTGAAGAACAAAAAGGAGATATTTTGAAGTATGTTGCTAAACAAACAAACAACAGTGGCACCCATTGACTTCCATTGTATGGACACAAAACCACCGAGACATTCCTCAATAAGGGTTTCTCAGAATAAAAGGTTTGGAATGACATGAGAGTGAGTAAATGATGGAAAATTTAGATTTTTGGGTGAACTGTCCCTTTAACTCGTGAGTATTGGTGAGGTTCTCTGACAGACTGTGTGTGGTGATATCATCCAGCAGGCCCAAGAGAGTCATCGTGTACGCAAGGCCTGCGCTTAACTGAAAACCATGAAGCCTTGCTCGACCGAATGTGTCAAAATTATGAGGTTCACGGCTGCCCAAATACCTTCCAGGTCAGAGGTCGACCCCCTAACTTTATCTTTTAGGGGAATTTAGCCGGTTTAAAGAACAGAATGTTCCCGGTCCTGATGTTAAAAGAACAAAACAACATCCTCCTCCTCTGGTAACGGTCTGGGGGGGCTTTTGGATTTCTGTAGCGCTGCTCCAGGAAACTGTGGTCGCAGTTTCGCTGTGGTCACTTGTGTGCTGTTGGCTAATACCGTATCATAAGTGTATATCAAAAAAATAAATGGTTGCTGTCAGCAGAATATTTTGATGTTGCTGAAATTCGATCTTGGATGACACCGATAAAAAAAGTCTGAGTTTTATTTTTATTATTTCAATTCTTGTTTGTTGTTTTGTTTTGTGTTGGCACACACACTGTAGGACGATATCAGTGCCAGAGCGTCAGGCAATAAACGTGAGCTGTATAATAATGTATTTAAATGCGGTGATGTGCAGTAAAGCACGCAAAACACATTTTTAAAAGAGTGAAAGAGCAGAATTCCGCTTTAATCAACAGGAACTTTAAATGGAAAGAACGTTTACAAAAATATATCACAGTGACTTCATAGCAATTATTTATAAGCAGGAAGATCTTCATATGTTAAATAACACGCACATGTTGGGACATTATTTTGGAAATATTGTAACGCAGTCCTGCCACAGTCATAAGCTTGTGCATTCTGTGGTCATGCTACGACACTCAAGTCAGTGTGGTTTGTTTATCCTGTATTAAATGCTACACTTGAAAACTATGATGGAAAACAGTGGCTTCGTGTCAGAATGTGTTTATTTGATATGAGATTCTCTTCTTGCGTGTCTCAACCGCACCGTTACGTAACTGTATACAATTACATAATATCCTTTCCAAAATTTGGGAAAGAAGGTGAATCAGAATGTTGTGGTGGAATGGTCGTATACCTGCACATGTGCGCAACATGTGGGGAATGTTCTGGTGGAGATGGAAGGGCAGAGGGAGACAGACACACGATATTTTGTGCAGTTGAAGATCGTAATGAATCATTTTAACTTCCCTCATTTTGCTCTGAGGGGACAGTGTCCAGCAGCGAGGGGAAGTTTTAAGACAGAGTTTTAAGACAAGTTTTCCGGCGAATAGTTTGCAGTCTGATGTTCTGGAATTCCATTAGAACTGTGCAATTAGAAAAAAAATGAATTTAATACGTTTTGCTGACACCTTCCATAGAAATAAACCCCACAGCCATAACCACAGCTGCCTGTTACAATTTACTTTACAATTTATAAACACGTACAATTTATGCATTGTTATGCATACTCACTTTTATCCAAAGCAACTTACAGTACATTTAAGATATACACTTTACAAGTACATGCGTGGGAATCGATACCACAACCTTTGCGCTGCTCTTCCGGTCGAGTTACATGAACACGACTTCATCTCTGTTTTTATGTTTTAAGTATAAGTAATTTTTTTGTATAAGCCTCCCAGACACAGGTGTATAGACCTCCACGTATTTATTTTTATAATTTTATTTTATTGATTTTTACATGTCAAGAACTGACAGCAGGATCCTGCCATGATCAAGTTATAAACTGCTTAAAATAATGTTTCTTATTCTTGCAAAGCGTGATTGTAGGACGTCCAATTAATTGAGAATAAATAAATTATTTTTACTATAAATTTAAAATGTAAAACGTTTAAAATGTAACGTTTGTCACTCGTTTCAGATGGTGACCAGTCACAGCACCTAAACTGTGTAGTAAATATTTACACACATTTTAACTTAAAACTTTTGATGCAAAGTTCACGTCCGCGTTTTGTTTACGTCCTATCCCTTTTATCTGTATATTTAATCGTTGGGAAAGTTTCTCATACGGCCAAATAGCCAAATGTTTTCCCTTTTACAACGTGCACTGTCTATTTAATGGTATGCGATGGCAGCTGCGCTGTTAACTTTGTCTCTGGCAAACAAAGACATTTTAAAGCTACTTTTCAGGGACCACCGTTCAATTGTCCTCTTCCTATACACACCCCAACTCGCCATATGTCTACCCATAGGCCACGCCCCCAGCCCCTGAGAGACCGCCCACCAGCCCGGAGGATCGTGTGTCACGTCGGTCTTTTCGATCCCTCCGCTCCTTATTTCATCCTAAAGTCGCCGTTCCTGGGGTCGGGTTAAAGCTGACACCTCTCGTTCCAGCTCGTTTCGGATTCCTCGGGCGCATCGGACGCGTTCAGATTGTTACTATGATACATCACTCGTTCTCCGTATCATTTGGCGTAGCCTAGACTGGGGGTTGGGAGGGCAGCATCAGATCCTTTGACCCCAACCATCATTCCCTGGATAACGGGCACAGAGCCACCCGACATCCTCAATTGTTATTTCCTTTGGCCGACATCTGTTGTAGATTGCGCACGTTTGCATCCAAAGCAACAAGGCGTCAGTGTTGGGGTGTGATGGACCACTTTCGTTCTATCCTCTGAAGAAGAATCGGGTTGGGTCGCAGTATTTATATAGTTTAGGTGATTCGTTCACGGTGTAATAAACAAAAACAAGGACTCGGTGACACGATGGAGGGTGTGGAGAAGGAGTGCGGAGCTCTGGGTGGATTATTCCAGGCGATCGTCAACGATATGAAGGTACCGGCGCTGTTGCATTCATGCGAAGTATCCAATATGTTGCGAAGGGATGGCTGCGTTTTACTGCCTTTGTTATCGTGAGGGGTCCAGCTGCCCGCACCACTGATGCTGTGATTAATGATATGTGACGGCATGGAGGCTTTGTTGTGAAGTGAGAGCTGGAGCCTCTTCAGACCTATCATGTGTTAAACCACATCTTTTCATTCATTTTCGGTGGTTTTACACAGAAATATAAAAACAATATGCGTAAATGGGTCATATGTGTAAACGAATTTTCAAACAATATAGGCCAAATTGGAGACCTAAAGGTACGTTAGAATATCTTTAGAAATTCTTCTAAATTATTTTTTGCGTTTTATACATATTTTTTATACGAAGCACGACCACAAACAGGTCTTATTACTAACAGGTCTGCCCTGCCTAGTGGATAAGCCAAAAGACATGATCTGTGTTTTGAGCTCATCTTAAATGATCTCTCAGTTTGACTTCCTGGAATATTGATGATTTAAAAGCAATGTTGAGGCTTTACTCAGTCACTCATAAAGAGACAGATATTAGGGTGAGATTACATTTCAGCCTCTCCTAAATTCTCGCTTGCTCAGAGCTCTGTTGTTATTATTTTCTCCAGTAAGACAATATTAAATGTCATGTAAATATTACATTTCTTTACAGTTAGCATCCTTTACTGTATCCATACATTTATGTTAAGAGGGAATGATTTTTCATCAAAAAACGGATGCATTTTATTTAAAGAAGGTCTTTGCATGACGTATAATCTGCTCTCCTGTAAAACTGCTCAAACTCTTATGATCCTCTTTTAGATATGATCTCATATCTTGCGGCTATTTGCGAGTTTTTGGGAACGCCTGCCAGCCCGTTGCTTTGCTGTTGCAGGACCCTGTGGTTGCATGTTCTGTTCCATAAATGGTTTCAGTGTTGTTATTGCTGAAAGTCTGGGTGAAACTTAGTGGCTAGACGCCAGATCTGGAGTTCATACATCGTGAAAGGCTACAGACTCGGCTTGGGGCCAAAGCTGGCAGCGCTGAGCTTGTTTGACATGCAGTATATCAACTTGGTAAAGAGGTTTCAGACAGAGAGTGCTGTAATGTCACAGAAAATGCGTGTGGATGGACCAACTAATATTCAATTATTCAACGGAATAAAGTGAATGATAAGCAGTGGTACATAGCTGTTTATTTAATAAAAATCATGCAGCTAAAAACATGCTTATACACTGAGAGAACAGGGCGAAAAGAGTGTAGTATTTTTCAAAGTTACTGTAAATTCCTCCAGGATTACAAAAGGAATTGATTAGTTCAATTTAAGCAAATTACACACTGTAATACACGATAGTGATATATCTACAGTATTTATCGAAGTTGTATATAAATGAAATAATACTTGTAACAGGTGGGATGTGTTATTAATAAAATGATGTAAATGTAATTATTTGAAAAGAATCATTAAAAAGCTAGTTTGCAGCGTACAGAAAGAACTTGTCACAGTGTCAGCTGATGTGAGCCAGTTGATCAAGAGGTTTGATTGGTAATAGCTGTCACGTACTAAATGGGGGATCTTCTTGGATTTGAGGTTCTGTGTTCTTAACCTGGAACAACCTTCAGTAACTCCACGGCGTCACGCATGTCTATCCTAAAAGCTAATTAACCACCTGTGACTGTTAAAACAAACCCGGCTTTCAGAAGCATTAAAAACAGAGTCCGAACCAACAGCGTGAAACTGCTCCTCATTCTTAAACATTTGCATTATTTTTTACCCATAACTTTTGCTAGATACATTAAAGTATACAGCTTTTTCACACAGAGAAACTGTGTGTGTGCAAAAATCTGTCATTTTAGCCACACAGCGGACTGTGGAGCAGCATTAAGTTTTCTAACAAAACACCAGAAAACCTTGATTCCAATATCAACAAACACAACATCAGACTGCTTTTCAGATTCACACTCTGAAAGAATTTTCCTGCAACACGAGGAAACTGCCATTTACTGTCGACCTTTAAAAGAATCTGGAATCTGATCATTATCGGTGCACCTTTAAAACACTAACAGGTGAAATCTGTTTTGAGGTTGGAGACCGTGACTTGTCAAACTTAAAGCAAAACAGGCAAGCGCAGCCTGCAGATGGTTTAGTGACTGTTGTATTTAGCAGGTTTGCTTCAGGGTGTCTTGAGAAAAGATGAATGACATAAATTAAAAGATCATTTACATCCTGGACTTGAGAAAGTGGAGATGAAAAGTGACTCTATTCCAGCGTCTTCTCGTAGAATCTCTAGAAATGCCAGTTTATTAAAGATGGACATTGTTTTAAATTGATCTGTCAGGCTTTTATTTGCATAGTTCAGATGTGTTTGCATATTGGAGTGTGAAAATACATCATTCTTCTCCAAGAGATTTTCATCTTAATCATTTTTATATTGTTGTTTTATAAGAGACCATCAACATACTGACGAGATCTACCTAGACCAGCGTGAGTTTCCATTATTTTATGGTTTATACTGGTTTAAGCTCGTTGAAGGAAGTCTTAGTTAAAAAGCCTGCTGGGGACACCAGCATCCAAAACACAACATCTGCTGGTGACCTAATAAGTTGATCTTTTCAAGATGGTATAATGCCATGGTGACAGACAGGGTCTCCATAAATGAACAATATTTTGCTTGAGGTTGTGTAGTGAATTTTCCTGAAACAGATGGAAGAGTGTCAGGACTGCTTGTGCTTCAAAACATCTGGACGTCATTGATGTGTTTTGCTCGATCTTTGTGGCGCATGAAATTCTGAACATGTCTGTGTTAGTTTATATATGCAGGCGGTATGATGTTAAAGCTCATGTCCATACTAACCCTCCCTCATGTGTGTTCCCTCTTCTACAGAACTCATACCCGGTGTGGGAAGACTACATCGCCAAGGCCACAAAACTGCACTCTCAGCTAAGGTGATGACTTAACAGTTCACATGTTCTGTTATTGAGCAG